>RJWM01025620.1:0-29109 GCA_004363535.1 Dasyprocta punctata | reverse complement strand
ATGACTGGTAATGGAAATATAATAGTAAGTGGAGGAAAATCTAGTGTCTACTTCAAAGAAATTTGGAGTTGAGTGGGGGATAGGAATAGAAATTCAAGAATGATTCAAATAATTATAGAATCGTGGTTGTAGTAAGTGCTAAAGAAACACCTACGGAGTCATGGGAATTATAATGAAAGATGGATCTACTCAAGGAGATAAGGGAAGGCTTGCCCATCTGGAGGATATGACTCAATCAAGGAAGACCTGGTGTTGGTTGGGTGAAGAGGAAGGAAAAGGCAGAGAAAGGGAAGGCTGTGTACAGGAGGAGCAGAGATATGTTCCAGGAATGTACACAGCTCTCAGTGGAAGGAGGTGGCACCAAATGAAAGCTTACAGGAATGGTCAGGCTTGAAGGCAGTGCAAGGACTTCTTCCTCTTTCTCTCTCTTTTCTTTCTCCCTTCCTTTCTTCCTTCTCTTTCTTTCTTTCTTTCTTTCTTTCTTTCTTTCTTTCTTTCTTTCTTTCTTTCTTTCTTTCTTTCTTTCTTTCTTTCTTTCTTTCTTTCCCACAGTACTGGGGATCGAATTGAGGGCCTTCACACTGAACTGGCCCTTTTTGTGATTTTGTTGTTGTTGTTGTTGTTTAGACCGGGTCTCACTACATTGCCCAGTCTGGGTGTGAATTTAAAATCCTTCTACCTCTCTTTCCCTTAATGCTGGGATTCCAGGTGTGTCTACTACGTCCAGTGCAAGAATTTGATTGCTATCCTTTCTTCATCTCACAAGCAGTGGGATGCCATCAAATAATTTTAATCAGAGTATTGTAATGGACAGATTTGTATTTTAATTTAGCTCAACTCTGGTTTGAGGAACAGGATGAAAGGGTCCAGAAAGACCCTGAGAGTGACTGGTTGGGAGCCTTCACCTGTAATCCCAGTACTCAGGAGACTGAGGCAGGAGGATTGCTGGGAGTTTGAGGACAGTCCGGGTTACATGGCTACATAGTACGTTCAAGGCCAGCCTGAATTTCATAGCTAGAACCCATCTTAAAGAAAATAAACAAAATAAAATAAAATAAAATTTAAAAAGGGAAGAAAGGAAGAAAGAAAAGAAGAGAAGAGAACAAGGGATCCACAATAGTGGTGTAGGTGGGATAACCTTTCTCCCTCACTAAAGTGGTTCCTATTTTGGCAAGGTTGTTGGTGGTCAGGGACACATCCAGTCCTCCTGGTTTTGGTACACTTTTTGCCTCCCCAGAGTGATGGTGAGAGGTGACATTTTCCTGCATGACACATCAGGGACAGTTTTTGGTACTTGTTGGATCAAGAGTTTAAAGTTCTAGGATCAAACAAATGAATTCTTAGATTGACTGGGAAGTTTTGGGGAGCTGGCCTTGAGGGAAGCCAATCTGCCTATATTCCCAGTGAACTGGCACCGGCCCCTAAAAATGATCTTTCCCTCAAGTAAAGAAATTCACTGTAGAACAGCTGGAAGAGCTGACCAAAGGCTACCCAGAAACTATAGCTTCCGGAGGGAGAAGTAGGTTGGTCATGTGATTCATTATCCAATCAGGATACACCTAAAAGAGAAAAGAGGTTCTATTAATATTTGAACTATAAAACGTTGTAAAGCAGATTGCCTCGAGCAAACCCAGTTGTCCCAGCAGGAAGAGAAATTTGTACCAGTGGTGGCGAACCTGTGGCATGCGTGCCGCAGCGGGCTGTTTGTATCACTGAAAGTTCTAAAAGGTTCGCCACAACTAGTTTTTACTCTTTTTTTCCCACTGTTGCCTCTTTTAATTTAAAGGCTGAGTGCTCTCTATCTTCTCTTGCATTCTTGAACTGCAAACGCGGGCGTTTAGCTAACTCCAAAGAGTTTCATATCTAAATTGGACGCACTGTGAAAACAGCAATCTCCATGAGGATCATTCAGTCACCCACAGAACCAGTAAAAGGCAAGTCAAAATTCTGGCCGCCTGCCACACCTGCCAAACTCGAATCTGCATTTTAGCAAGATTCCCACCTGATCATGCCCACATTAAAGTTGCAGGAAAACCTCTGGGCTTTGCCTTAAACTAAGAAAAATATTTTGCAATGTGCCCGAGTATGCATGTGCACGTAACGGAAACTGAAGTTCAGTGAAGCAATACATACCGTTAGGGTATTAGCTGCTTTAGACTCACTAGATTTCAGGGTCCACTGTTGGATCTTAGTTTGTGGGTTGAAAACGCTATTGTAAAGCACACAGGAACAGCCCAAAGAAGGCTGGTGGGAAGCGCAGCAGATTTTCCCTGGGGTGATATGGAAAGTGTAGAAAGTTCCTACGCTCAGTTACCTTGTGAAACGCGTGCACTTAGTCACTCCTGACTAAATACTTGGAGCGAGGATCTCCGGAGTGCTGTGGCGGGGCGGTGAGGGGCCGCCGAAAGTTGGCCCCAACTCTCCGAAGGGTGGGCCTAGGGGACGTGATTGGCAGCTCCGGGAGGGGGAGGACTGGAAGCCGAAAGAGGGAGCAGGCTCCCGGGCGGCGGGAGGTCCTGCCCAGCTGTTGGCGAGGAGTTTCCTGTTTCCCCCTCCAGCACCCGGGTAAAGTTGAGTGAGTCACTCGCGCGCCCCGGCCGGCCGACGACACTCGCGCGCGCACACGCCCGGGGCAGCAGCGGCCTCCTGCGCAGCTCCGCTCGGCCGCTGGGGGCCTCCGCCGGCCTCCGGGTCCCCTCCTGGCCCGGCCAGCGCCGGCGCGCGTCACATCTGGCCGCACATCTGCCCGCCCCTCCCGGCGCAGGGTCCCGAGCGGGCGCGGCGCGGAGCGGAGGCGCAGCCGGGGGTCCGGGAGGCGCTGCGCGCGGGCTCGGTCTATGAGGAGCGTCGGGGTCTGCCATGGGTCGGCGGCTGCTCAGGGGCCTGTGGCCGCTGCACATCGTCCTGTGGACGCGCATCGCCAGCACGATCCCACCGCAAGTTCAGAAGTCGGGTGAGTGGCCCCCAGCCAGCGCTCGGCCAGGCGCCGGGGTGTCCCGGGCTCCCCAGCCCTTCGCCGCGCTTGACAGTCGGCCCCGGGGACCCTGCGCTCGGGCGGAAACGGGAAGGTCCCCCCTCGGGCGCCGGGCAGCCCGACTCCTGTGGCCGCGGGGCTGTGTGAGTTTTTCTGGAAAAAACAGAAGGAAAGTTCAGCAGCAAAGGGGCGCGGGGCCCCCTTTGTGCTAGCAGGAAAGGCGTTGCGTTGACGAGATCGGGGCGAGCCCTCACCCCCGGAAAGGGAAGTTTGAGAAGTTGGTTCTCCGAAGCAGGCCGGGGAGTCGCAGCCCCGGGCGGCAGCCACAGAGACAGCCAAAGCAGCCGTTCACCTGGGGCCACTGCGGCCCGGGGCGACGGTGCGTGCCCACCGGGCTCCTCCCGAGGCGCCCCTTCCAGGGGCCAGCTGCCCGGACCTTAGCTCCTGGACATGGCCTCGCCTTCCCCGGGCCGGCTTCTTAGCCCGGAGTTATTGCATACAAGTTTCAAGAAACGATTACCAAAGGAGAGTTGTCTGGGTTGGCCTGCGGGATGGGAAGGGAGTGGAGGCGGTCATGGTCAGGTTGGAGACCGGGGCTTGTTTACCCAGCGCCAGGTAGGTACTGGGCCCTGGAGATGCTGCCAGCTGCAGCACAGTCCTGCCTGCAGGGAGTTGATGTTTCCCTCCAAACACCATTTGGTGAGAACTGAATGTTTAACCGTGTACATCATCTGCTCCTGATCCCTGTCTCAGATTTTAATGACGGAAGAAGTAGGAATTGGATTCTTAACGACTTTCGGGAAGTACGGCACCCTTGAGACATCACGAGTTAGAAATTTCGCAGCTGTGAGCCACATAACAGCATATCTACAGCTATGGTGTGGAACTGAGCATCTGAGCAAGTCCTGAAGCTTTTCTGGGCCTAAGTTTCTCATCTGTGAAATAGGTTTTCAAATTGGACAGTGTTACATCTCCTAAATATTTACTATCTCATCTACCCCCACTCCCCTCTTGTTGGCGTGTGGGGAATTTGGCTACGGTCTGTGTAGATTTTGGGGGCTAAGTGGTAAATGTCAGATTATTTGAAGGGGGCTGAATACTTTTTAAAACTCTGGATTATATTGAAAGTGTCATGAAGACGACATTTTTAATGGAATGAGAAAGAAGCACTATTGCAAGCAAAAAATCCTCATGCAAATTTGAGTTCTCCAGTTTAATAAAATCTCAGTGTTTTCTTCCTAGCTGTTTTCTTACATTACAGTACTAGAATGTTCAACTGTCTCTAGTTTTACTCCAGACTCTTGAAAACTGACTTGTATTTTGCTAAGAAATGTTAAACTTGGCAAACTTAATTTTCTTAACTTTTGTTTTAGATCATTAAAGGAAGAAATTAGCAGGCCTTGATTTGGTTAAGTTTTGTTTACAAGGATAAGATTTATGATTTGCAAATTCCGGACTCAATAGTTCATGAGTCAGTTTCATTTCATCTGTATACACATTTTTAAACAATATGTTTAAAAGCCTGGTGGTTTTTAGTTGGGTTTTAAAAAACTAATAGATTTCATATTTTTATGGGGAATTGAAATTTTAAAATGGTCTAACCAAGGGTTATTTTGAATTCATATTTACTTGGTTGGAATTAAGTTTTCAAAGATGTTAAAGGTAAAATAACTATAATGAAGGTGAAAATCCTCATTCCACTGTATTTTAATTTTCTGTGTAGTTTAAAGCTGTGAAAATATTTTTCAAAATACCTTAATGTGAGACAGTATATGAGGAAATGGAATTGTTTACAACTTCCTATTTGGTTATTAAAAAAAGAAACTTCAGGTTGGTAGTTTTACAAGCAAATGAAAGATTTCAATTTAAGAATGGTTTTCAACAAGAAATATATTTTAAACTTTTTATTTTTGTTTTTTATTTGGTATAGTCATTCTTTCTAAATTCTCAAAAATGAGAAATGGCTCTGTGAAAAACTTTGTCTGAATAGTTCAGATGTCAAAAATACAACTTTTACTTTTCAGATACCTAAAAAGAGATTCTTGCTGAAAATAGTGTCTGAAGGATTAAGCCTTTCCTGAAGTCAGTTTAACAGCATGCTTACTTTGTCAAGGTCAAGCACTAGAAATCATTAGACACAGAATTTTGGTCTTCGGTCTACTTGTTTACCCCTTCCTCATCCCCTAAAGCACATTTTTCACCTCTAGGCCACTTCCTTTAATATCTTATTTTTAACAAGTTATGGTTTATACAAACTACTAACCACAGTTTGAATTCATTGCCTTCTCTTTTGACTTAACCTCTGATGGTGATGACTCATTATTGTCCGATGTATTCAACAAGACTGCTACATGTGTGCCATTTCAGTTTACCATTCTTCACTTATCAACGTGATTATTATTTTTTTTTTTTAGTTTTTAACTCTATTTTCTAATCCGTAATGGCATCTGTTGATATCATTGTAAAAAAGTGGCCATTTCTTATTTTTTCTCAACAGTATTTGAGTATCTTCTTCAGACAGGCAGGATTCTGAAACCTGGAGATGCCCTCCTCAGGGACTAAGACAGACCTGGTCTTTGCCGCATTGAATTAGCACATGGAAGTGCATTATAAGCAAGGGAAAAATGTACATGTTTTAAATCTGTGTACTTGGACACAGTGTTGAATATCGTCGTTTTATTTTGAGACCTTTGCATGTATTTTTGTGCTGGTTCGATTTACTTTTCTGTCTGTGCCTTGTTGTAGACCAACAATTGGGCCACCTTTATTCTGCAGTCATCATGACCCAGCTAGTGATTTCTTTGGGAATAAGTTCAAGGTAGAATGTAGGGTACACACTTTGAAATTAGGCCATCATGGGTTCCAAACTCACCTACCATTGACTGGCTATGTAGCCTGTTACCATCGCTCTACTTCTGCTCCTCAGTGCTCACATTTGTAAAATGGGGATTATGGAGTCACGATGGAGGTCAAATACTGCTTTCAGATGTTTAACATAATGTGTGCATTCCAGTAAGTTCTTGATAAATATCGGCTTCCATTATTAAGAACTCCTTAATCAGGCTTAACAAGGGCTGCAAAGACCTGGTTCTCACCTGATCCTCAGCTCTATACCCCAAGGCCTGCTCTTCCTCAGTCCGCTCACAGGGCCTTGCATAAGCGCTCTGAGCAGTTTAGGCAGCTGTGTCTTTGTTCAAACTGTGTACTTATGTCTTGAACTCCTACTATTGGACTCATTCTCTGCCATCTATTAAGACTTAACTTATGTTGTCTTTTAAAGAAACCTGCTTTGAATGTGCCAAGTTGAGCTAAGTGTTCCCTCTTGTGTACAGTCCTCTCTGTTAGCTTAGGACAATAGCAAGATAAAATTATACGTTTACGGGCCTCCCTTTCCCCTTAGACTTTCCAGCTTCCCAGAGGCCAAGAGGGTTCTGACTCAGTACTCTGTCTCCCACATCTCCCGCGTGCTAGTGCATGGTGTGGCAGCTAGGAAACACGGAGCTGAGCCTCTATTGCTGGATACAGTGCAATGTGGTTTGAGCATTTAACAGCCAGGCAGTCACTGTTTATTGGGTGCTTGGTCTAAGTGTCAAAATCTTTGCTTTCAGTTAGGTTAGTTTTAGCTCTGATCAATTTGAACAATGTGGCTGTTTTTATACTATATAATTTGTCCTAGTATTCGGATAAAATAATGGCAAAAGATATTTGAACTTCTGACAAACTCAGTGAAAACCTGCTAGGAGTTTTTATCTAATTTCTTTAGCTCTGAATTTTAAACTAGCTTAGGCTGCTCAAAGCCATGATAAAACTTTCACAATGCTTTCATCAACAAAATTATCCAGTAAATACTGAATTCTCTTGTTTTCTAGAGGATTGTCAACAGGAGACTGTCATTAAAAATGTAGTTCTGAACCTAAATTATGTTTTGTTTTTCTTTTTTTCCATCAGGCTTTTGTATTTTGGCTTATGAGCAGTGAAGCAGAGTTGGTCTGAAGGAAGTGTGGTCTTATAGCAGCCTCTGTCTGCTGCAGACCAGCTTGGATATTATTTAGGTCTGATGCAAACCACCAAAACACTTTAAAATAAGGTGCAGGGAAACATACTTCCTGGGTACAAGACGGCATTATTTAGTCAAGTTCCACATAAAAGCACAGCTCTACCACCTTGTTAGCTTCTGCCCTGCAGGTCCTTGTGTACAGTTTCAGCAGATTTAAATTATGATTTTCAGCAGAAATGTCTTAGCAGGCATGTGTTAGCAGCAAAAATGCTTACCTCTTATTTTACACTCCCTCCTTGCCTTGTAATATTTTGCTCCCCAGGTACTTGTTGCCTCTGACTGAAGCCAGATAATGATGATTATGCTTCTTCGTGTGGTGGGTCAGAGGCATTGGGAGCGCTGCTCAGGCGAAAGGGCTCATCTCGAGGAGGAGTTAGGGGGAATGGAGAACTGATGTTTGAGAACTTAGCTTGAGCCAGTCATTTTACATTACCTGTTTCATGTAATCTTATGACAAAACCTAAAAGATAAGTTTTGTTATCTTTATTTTATAAATGGCATGGTAGAGTCTATTTAAGATCACCTGGGAGTTGTGTGTATGTTTTCTAAACTCATCCTACTTGAAGTCTACTAGTGTCTTTTTCATGCCCCGTGTGTGCGTGCACGTGTGTGTGTGTGTGTGTGTGTGTGTGTGTGTGTGTGTTGGGAGCAAAACTAGGGAGAGGTAAAGAGATACCATATTTGAAAAAAGGGAAGCCTACCATCTCATATCATCAGTTCAGCACTCCTGATGAATGGATTTGCTGTGTTTGCATGCTCTGTCTCTTCCTGAATGTCCTTCCACCACAGAAAACCAAAAGAAGGTAGACTTACTAAGCCAAGAAGTTTGTAGTCTGCTGAAGGCATCCTAGTGGTGGGAGCCACTGTGAGTGACCTTAGCTTTGACCATTTATAGCAGTTGGACAGGCATCATTTTCAAAGATTCGTGTTGTAAACCTCAAGCTTATGGACCACCAATTGTGCACAGTACTCAAACCACTCCTGAGAGGGCAGGAATGGAAGGTTTTATCCAGCGTAGTGAAGAGGGAGATAATTTGACTTTTGAGAGTCTACATATTTGAAGACTTGTGGGTTGTAAAGCTGTTCCTTCTCACCTAGGATTTCTTCTGCCTTTTGCTGGGCACCATCAGCTTTTTCATTTTGGCACACAATGTGGGATAGCTTTCTCTTTGGGTGTAGTCAGCGTGTGACCTCCTGCCTAGGCTCTTGACGGTTCCCTAGCATTTGTGTTTTGTTTCTAGGGTCAGAGCTGTAAATCATCAGCAGGGATTTGTTTGCAGGGCAAGTGCCTGTGACTGGGAAAGCACAAGACAAACAGCTCTTTCCTTTTTTTCATTTTCTTCCTGTTTTCTGATGACATATTTTCCTCCAAATATTTTCGGTCTACAGTTGAATATAAGCCTAGTGCTTGGGTAAAAGGAGTCTCTATCTGTGCTTTAGAGGGTACTCGGCTCCATGTGCTGGGGTCCACCTCCATGAGGTGGGGACAATTCAGAGCCCCTAGTTCCTATCTTTCGTTTTTTATAGATCCTGTTTTGGTCACCCCAGACTCCCTCCCGAAGCCTCCTTTTTCAGGCTACAAGGAACTTTGAGTTTGTTTTCCTGAATGTCTTAGTGGCCACTAGTTGTGGACCTTCCTCCTGGGGGTTGGTGAAGGGCCAGCTCAGTGTGTGTGTGAGTGTGTATGTGTGTTTGAGAGAGAGAAAATGAGAAAGAGGGAGACAGGGAAGGAAGAAGGGAGAGAGGACATTCTCTTGGTTGCCCATACACACGCATGTCACAGTGCCCCTCTTGATTCAGAATGGAGTAGCCATGGAGAGAGGAAGGTAAAGAATCTGCCATGTCCCCCTGTGACTTCCAAGGAAAGGATGTTGTGTATCATATAGGAGAAGTTTGGGATTTCAACTTGCACTTTCAAAATGTTGGGAAGACACATTTTTCAGTTAGGGTAAAAAAGTAAAACATATTTTATTGAATAGTTGTGTTTGTTAGCTTATTTGTAGCTTTAAATATTTTGAGATGTGCCACGTGGCCTACATTGTTAGGGGTGGATTTACCTTCAACAGCTTACCTTTGCAGAAATGTGGAGTAAAACTAGTTTTTGTTAATTGCAACATGTTTTCCCTGGAGTAGAGAACATGCTTATTAATGGAAAAGCTAAGAGTTGGCTCATATTCTCAGTATTGTATTTCCTTTGAAAAGTTTGGTTTTCACAGTTTATGTTTTCTTGAAGGAAACTGTAGTACTATCCATTTCACTTGTCCTCTTCAAGTTTCACTTACACATATTTTAGACTTCCCAGTGCCTTAGTTTCATTTCTGCTGCATGATGAGACCACTCCAGCAAGGTGAAGCTAACTTAATGTTTTTTCTACTTACAAATATTTCACTTGAGCAATCCAAAGCATTCTCAAATCTCTCTCTAAAGAAAACAAAAATGTTAGCACACAGTTTAGATACGTAAAAACCCTTCCCAAGCTACAGAAGTTACAGGATGTTTAAAGCTATGCATTTTAAAAAGCTATGCATTTGACTGAACAAAACAGATGAATCTGAAGGAAAGTGGTGAGTTTTGTACATATTTTCAGAATTTACCTCGGCAGCTTTTTATCTATTAAAGTTGTAAATTATAAGGGATTCATCAACTTGGAGAGATAACTCACTGCTGCCTTGTAGATGACTACACCTCTTCCCAAACTCTCCAAACTCTGTCTACATAGAGAAATGGAATTGCTCTTATGTCCCTTGTAGTTTCATTCAAGAGACTTCATTGAAAAATATCCCAATAATGGTATTGGCTTCACTTACTGAGCTCTTACAATTGCCTGGATCATGCTGAACACATAACATATGTGTGTGTGTGTGTGTGTGTGTGTGTGTGTGTGTGTGTGTCTATCTACAAGGTAGATTTTATATAGTTCTGTGTAAGTCCTTTAGAGATTAACACATTTGCCTAAGGCTATCCAATTGGTGAATGATTTTTGCTGGAATTGGAACCAAGATGGTTTTCTTTGGGAATCTACACCTCGAATTGTTACTGTATACTGAACTAGGCGGCTTCAGTTGACATAACCCACTTGTCCATTATAGTAGGTTATTGGAAGATTCTGCGGTTAAAAAAAATGATGATAATATTCAACTTTATTCTAGTACTTTACCATTTTTATATATTAGCCTCTGTAACATTCTTAGTGAAATAAAATAATGTTTGCTTCATATACCAGGTAGTGAAACATCCCTGACTTGTGACCTCAAGGGAAAAATAAAAATGTACATCAGATGATATAATTTTAGCTAAATCATGAAACAGTTATGTTATCAGGGAGTTCCAGTATCCAGTGTAAAGTTAAACAGGCACTTTATTTGTAGAGATAAGGGAAGTTCAAGAATACATAAGATAGGAGGATCCCAGGTGGACTTCATAGGAAGTGTCTGGAACTTAACTAGCAAGGCTGCTCCCTGGTATAGGCCTGTAAGAGGCCCTGACATTGCGATTCACAGCGGTCACAAAGTCAAACAATGTTTAAGAAATTATTCTGTGCCCTGAATCATATAGTTCATATATGTGTGTGTGTGTGTGTGTGTGTGTGTGTGTATAATTTGATAGAAATTTCCTAAATTTGAAGGTACAGTAATCAAAAAAAGAATTACATGACAGTATCTATAGTGAGTTAGGAATTAGAAAGAAAAATTTCCACAATATTCAACAGTAAATTCCAAATACTGATTAACGGCTCTGGAGGAAAACCGAATTACTCTTTTATATTTCAAAAGCATTGAGCTGAACAAAAAGCATGCATATAAAAATGTAGGAAAAATATTTCAGAGGCTTATCAAGTAGCTAATTAATAAAAATATTTATTTTCTATTAAAATTTTTATACTATGTGTAGCTTTGGTAATTTGTGATTCAACATTAATTGTACATATTCACTTTCATACCTGCATTTACCTTTAATCTTTTTCTCAAAGAGTACTCCTGAAATTTATAAGCTTCAGCTTCCACACAAGACCAAAATTCTATGCTTAAAGGAATGTTTTGTGTTGTCCTAGAAAATAAATTTTAAAATACCTCCTCCTCCCTCCCTCATGGCAGAGACTGGAGTTTGCATTGTTATGTTACCAAACCAAAACTTTATTTTCCCTGGGTTAGATAAACCTTTCATCATTTTCCTAATTTAGAGCTCAATGCCAAGTAGAAAAGTAGTTGCGGGTATGTAATTATCACAAAACCTTGATCTTAAATGGAACGTAACCCAGGTCTGACCCTTGGTTTAAGATCAGAAAGGCTTGGCGTAGGAGATAGTCACCCCCATTTCCCCGAAAATAACACTTAACCAGAAAATAATCAACCTTGAAAACTAAAGATCAGAAATATCAGTCCCCATCAGTCTGTCATTGCCCTTCCTGTCATTACTATTCTCTTGTTTGTAAGGCGAGGATAGGCAGACCAGGGCTGGCACTTTTGATCTCTAGTTTTCAAGGCTGATGATTTTCTGGCTAGGTGTTATTTGGTGGAAACACAGCAGTAGGAAGTGAAGCACCTTGCGCCAGGAATCAAACTGTAGGCTGGACCAGGTTAAGTTCTAGGCCCCTGAGGGCGCCTCTCCTTTCCATGTACAGTGACAAGGGTTCGATTAGATGGTATTTTTCTATTCTCAAACATTCAATTCTTTATGTTACTAGAGGAAATCTTTGAAATGGACTTAGAAAACATTTACATATTCTTGGCTAATCCAAAGAGAAAACTACAAAAAGTCTTACGAGGTCAAAATTGACAAATACCACAAACACATACTTGGAGTTTGTTGGAGATGACTTACAAAAACAAGAAAAAAGAAAAAAAAAGAAAGAAAAGAAAAAGGAACAGTACTTACTTCAAAAATGCCCTCTGCAGGTGTCAGAGTATACATCCTGACTAAAATAGCATGTTTACTCCAGCTAGAGCTCACTCCTACTGGCTAAAGAACAAACTCGCTTGGTTCAGGTGATAATATCATTTTTCTTTGGTTAATTATGGTGTTTCCATTCTCCTCTTCCTCTGGGTCAGTAAAAACATCGGCAAAGTTTTTTCTTGAGAAAGAAAATTGTGAAATGCCTTGCCATGTCTAGAAGTGAAACCCAAAAGAGCTTGCATGTTTTTTTGGGAAAAGAAAGGAAACGTGTCTGGATATAATTAGTGTTTTGCTGCCTTTCAAAGATATCTCCATCTTTTCTTAAAATGTTCTCAGCCAAGACAGAATTTGGCAATTTTCAGACCCCTGTTTTAGGAGTGGGAGGAGTTGCTGAGCCCCATAATTGCATTTCTGTGCAGTTTGCAAATACTTGTTAGCACGAAATAGGAATCTTTTAACTGTTGCTTTGAGTGACTCTCATGTCACTGCGTATCACATGTTTCAGTCTCAAAAAATCCGTCATATTGGGAGGGAAAAGGGCCATATAGTATAATTTGTCCTTCGAATCTGTGAAAGGAGCAAATACTTGATTCTGATATATTTCACATTCAATACATTGGCCTCATTATTTTTAAAATAATGCTGGAGATTGAATCCAGAACCTTTACACTGAGTTATGTCTTCAGTCTTTTAATTTATATTTTCTCTTGGGACAGGGTCTCAATAAATCCTTACCTTGCCAAGGTTGGGGTCAAACTTAATCCTCCTGCTTCAACCTCCCAGAGGGCTGGAATTATAGTCTGTTCCACTTTGCTTGCCTCTGGAATATCTCTCTCTCTCTCTCTCTCTCTCTCTCTCTCTCTCTCCCCCTGAGACATGGTTTCACTATATAGTTCAGGCTGGCCTTGAACTCAACATGTAGCCCAGGCTAGCCTTGAACTCACGGCTATCTTCCTGTGTCAGCCTCCCTGGTGCTGGGATTACAGCATACACCATCAATCTCGGCTCTGGAATGTCTTAAGTTATATTGTTAAAAAATAATTTTTAACAATCTTGACCCAACCTGGAGACTCTTTTATTTTTATAATTTTTATTATTAGAATAAATTTCTACTCTTGCAATTTGTATCGCCTTTCTTATTGCTTGCATTAGTAATGAAAGAAGTCACCAGTATTTTTCTTTGGCTACTTGGGTTTTCCATAGTCTCCACCTATGTGCCATTGGTTGTTCTACTTTCTTACTATTTTAGCAGTGTCATTCTGGCATGGAGGCCCAGATCTTAATGTCAAGCATTATGACCCTGGAGGCAGCGGTTTTCTGTTAGCTCCTGTTAGCACCAAATAAAAATTTCCTAATAATGGGCTGTTCTTAAAGATTCGGTAGCATCAGCATCACTGAGAATTTTGTGGAAGTGCAATCTTGAGTCCTTCCCAGATCCACTGTCTTGGAATCTGCATTTTATCAAAATTCCAGGTGATTCTGCATCAATTACAGTTCAAGAAGCCCTGCTCTGATACCACTTGAACACTTTCCAAGGAAGAGACAAATATCTGCCTTGATTTTAATGAAACCTAGCAGGTATTGTTTCTGTCACTGAGGAAGAGGACAATTTGAGGGTTAAGGGAGAATTTGCACTTAGTTTTATGAGAGTTTTTGACATCTCCTATGGTAGATGACAAGGCCTCTTATACCTTTTGTGCCCAAGGCAGTAGGGTTAGCAGAAGACAGTGCCATTCAGGTAACTGGGTCAGTTTTAATCAGTCAGTTTTCCAAGTCCTTTTACCTCCTGAATGCCTGTCCCTTGAACATGATCAGTAGAACCCAAGGATCTATTTCTCTGCTGAACTTACAGTGTTAGTCATGTTTACCACATTAGATTTTTAATCACAGACTGCCTTGACACAAGTAGGCCTTAATTCATCCTGAAGCTATTATGCTATGGCATTTCTTAAAATATATAGCATTATGCTCTATATGAACTGTGTACCCAGTAAAGGCATTAATGACAGATTTTTCAGGAAGTGGTTCTACTCTTCTACATTTTTGTAAATTCTCTTTTGTCTTGAGAAACTTATCTGACTGAAACTCAGGAAGGACTCACTAAATTTTTCTTGAGTTTCTCAACATTCATTTAAAATTGCTCTGAGAGGGCCACTGTAGGCATTTCCCTTGATTGGCCTCTTATTTTACTGGACAGAAAGCAGTTTTTGTCCCTCGATTACTCTTTGTTTTTCTTTTTGTTTTGTTTGTTTGACATAGATTCTCCATATGCATTCCAGGGTGACCTCAAACTCGCAGCAGTCTTCCTGCCTTACAGCTGTGTGCCACTGCACCTGGCTTTGTGCCTTGATTACTTTTATCTTCTAGAAATATGGATCCTACTAATGCCCTTAAGTAACATGGCGGCAACAATAACCAGTTCTGACAACCTGTTTCTGATTTTTCTGGCTAATTTAATTTTCTGATTTTCTTTTAACGTTTCATATCTGAACTGTACTTTGAAAAGGAAAAAAAAAAAAGTGAGAGGGGAAAAAAAAACCAGAAATTTTTCCATTGCAGTTCATATCTGTTGCTTCCTGTTGTATAAAATCTCAATTTATTCACCAGAAAAACTTTTAAACCTTAATTCTAAGAATCTCTTAATCAGATTTTATTTACAGCAGAAACCTAGTTACGTGAAACACATAGCCATTTGGTTTTAGTTTTGCTCTTGAATTATGTTACTGCAGTGTAAACCTGAACTCATATTTTCTGTCATCTATAAGTATCTCCTGATTAGTTTCTGACCATAGACATCTCTCACCAGTGCACATGTGTTGTCAGCAGTTTAATCTCCTCCCACGCCGATGTCATTTTGAATAGGTGGCCCCTACTAGTGTGGCTCTTCAGGAATCCTAAGGGATCAAATGGACCTCTTCCTCACTGCGGTCAGAGGCTGCCTCAGTGTTCAAGGCTCCTAGGGCAGTACAGTGCCTTGCACATAGATGGGACACAGGACAAGTTTGGTTATCTGCATGGATGAGGCGAAGTCCCTTCTTGTTTCCCATTCCGCCCTATTTGCAGGCTTCCTGGCCTCATTCCACTCACATGAAACTTTCTCACACACCCATTTTCTTTTGAATTTCCTAGCTTGTGACTTCCCTTCACTTACTACCCCAAATTTTCTCATTTTGACCTGCCTCCTATAATAGTTCCATTCTTTGAAATAATGCCTGGCCTGAATATTACTTCTACTGGGTCTGCGTTTATTAACCTTTATCATCTCACTTTGATTCCCCTTCTTTCCCCTATCACCTCTCTCACAGGCTCATTCATACACTTATATGGCCTTGTTCACCAACCTACCTGCGGTTATACGTATGTGTTTTACCCAAGTTATAAGAATGATAACTCTTTGAGGGAGAAACTTTTGTCTGATTCTGTCCTAATGTTTGGCACACATTCTCAGTAAATGTATTTGTTTATGTGTCGTGTTTGTTGCTGTTTGAAATTCCTTGCTTTTAAAGGCTAGGAAAACTGCTTCAGCTCTATGACTAGGAGTGGCAATGGTGTTGTCTGTAGTTATTGTTTTATTTTTATTTTTTGGTAGATTGCTTACCTTAGCCCTGCCAAGAGTGTCAGTTGCTTTGTTCCTTATAGCCACGTGTAGTAGTGCAGAGACACAGGTTTTTGAGAAATCTTGCACGCTCCGCTTTGTATAAATTGCACTTCCTAGTGGAGGTGGGCGATCTGCAGTCTTCAGTTTCTGTGAATTTGGGAGCACCTCTTTATGTGGGAATTATTAGCCGTTGTTTTTTCACACAGGACAGGTTGCCTTTGATTCATTTCTTCTCTTACATGTGAATCTTTTGCAAAGGCTCCAAGTTATCTGAGCAACAGAGACCAGAAAAAGTCATACAATGAATGTTGCCATCTGACTCAATAGTTATCCACCCCTGCTTCTGACGAGCCACAGGTTCTCTGCTGTCATTGGAATTGCTGGAGTAGGGTGGCTGCGGCTGTCCCGAGGCAGGGGAGTGGGTCTGATAACACTGCTGCCTGCTGGAGTGGAGTGCAGGTGTCCCAGATTGCAAAGGTGGCCATGGCTGTGCTTTTTGGAAAGTGCTATTAAAATGACACATGCTAAGGGAATAAAAATGGAGCCTTGCTTAGATGGGTGTTTAATAGAGTCTCCGAGAAACTCTTGAAGGCCTTTAGCCTTCTCCACTACAATCTTCACAGGTTTCCCTGCAAAGCCACCCCAGTGGAGGCATCAGGATTGTGTGCTGCTTGTGCCAGCCCATCCTCCAGACAGGTCCCCACCTCTCTTCCAGCTGGGTCATCGCTGGGAAGCACCTCCTTCAGGGGAATGCTGGAGCTGCTGCTGGCTTTTCACATTATTTCAGCATGCACTGACAGTGTCCCAGGTGTCTCTGTAGAGGGAAAGAAAAGAAATACAAATTTTAATATTCTTAGATACTAAGTCTGTGGCACTTTTTAGAAATGGTTGAAACAAAATACTTGTAATTTGATGTGATATTAGCTACCTTTAAAAACTGCTGTAAACATTTGTCTTCCACAGTTTCAATGATGCTGTTGGTGAGAACATTTGTGCCAATTATATCATTACTTACATTTATTCACCACTTTACAAAGCATTTCTACAAAGTGAGTGTTGTTTGTTACCAGTTTATTAATGAAAGGTCTGGAGTGTCTTCGAAGCAGTCTCTTACGGTTCAGGGTTAACTTCCTGAAAACTGTTGTCCCCAAAGTTAACTTTACCCTTTATGAGCCGAGCTTATGTAAAAGAAATTGCACTCTAAGGTGCAATTTCTTTTACATAAAAACCACTGTCTAGATAGTTGTCTGTATAAGTCATGTTACGCAGTGATGCCCATCAAAACAGTTTTGATCTTCTCTGTATCTTCTTTCTAACTTTCATCTTTAAGAAGTTCTGGGAAAGGAAATGAAAAACAATACTTGACCTCTGATACAATGTACTGTTTTGATTATGATCAGTACTTCAGTAGAATTTGTCTTTGAGAGTCTTTATCTTAAAGAGCCCTGAAAAGCTTGGGAAAGTTTAATTGACCCAGGATCACTTCTCTTAAGTCGTTTTCCCATGTTACCCAGTGTGATCATGGAGGCTCAGTTGGCTTTTGTACTTTCTGAACTGAAGCATCTTGAAGTTAGAAGAAAGGATCACAGTGGGCAGATGGTGATTGCACTGGCTCAAAGAGGTGTTTAAAGCTGTTTCCAGAAGTTGTGCTCCCTCTATCAGAGGTGAACAGGATGCAGTAGGAGATTTTCATTTTAGAGAATCTTTATGCTCTGGGCTTTCTTTGCTACATACAGCCTGGAAACGCATTTTCCATTGTTAAAGTAACTGTTGAATGAATATTGAAGCAAAAATCATGAAAATAGTTATTTGCCTACTCATTCAGGCAAATACAAACTAATTCCAGGAAAACAGAAAAGAGAAGTGGTCTCAGTGATTTTACTATCATTGAGACTTATGGTGCAAGAGCACCAGGTCGGGGGAGAAAAGGTGGTCAGGCAGCTTTGAAGAAAACGTTGATTATGTCTGATTATAATAATTTTTAAACAGTCTTTTATAAGGATAGAGTGCATTATTATTTGCAAAACAGTATCATTTATGTGTTGTATTTAATCTTGGAAACAGCCTTCTGAGATGGGTATAATTATCCCATTTTACAGATGTGGAAGTGGAGGCCCAGAAAGATGAAAGCATCTTCCTAAGCTGTACTAGGACCGTTCATTCACTGAACCTGTGTAATGTATTTTGAATTCTTTTTTTCACCACTTTACTACTTGTAATCATTGTGCTCCCTTATTGCTTAATGTGTAAGTAAATCTAAGATTAAAATGTATGGTACCGCTGCATTTTCTAATTTTTGTAGTAAATTGTAGAAGCGATGAGGGAAGTGCTGACATCAGATGCCTTGAAAATTGGAAGCCATGTGAAGACTGGACAGTTTCCTCATTCAAGTCATACTTCTCTGAGGGTTTTGTCTACCAGTCTTACTGGAGTTCAAATTATGTAATGAACCATTTTTATCTTCCTCTTTACTTGTGGGGATAGTATTTTTCTTTTTTTTAAACCATGTAGTTGGCCTTCATGACCATTGTCAGTAGACAAATGTTGCCACTTATAAAAGCCACGCTGGTTGCTGTGATCCCGTAGTTTTGCTCTTCTTCAAGGTCAGAGTGCCCAGCATAATCAGGAATGTTGGCATCTTTACATAGGAAGAGCTCCGCTTCATCATACCGGTATAGAGATCATGTATTAACTTCAGCTTCCTTTCCCACAATTTCAAGACTGTCTGAATAGAGATGCAGAAAAGAACAAAATTGCTTTTGTAGCACAAGTAACATAGGCATCTGATATTCAGCTAAAAGACTTTTACATGAAAGTATACCTTGAGGAATAGCAGAACCTACCTTTATGACTGACATTTTCAAAGGATGTGATAAAAAGAATGACCTTGATTAGTAGAAACTGTCTTTGGCTTCCCTCAGAACAAAATAAGTTTTACTCTTGCTTTCCTATAATTTATTCTGTATAAATGTTATTTTTTCTATACTGTAGAAAGAGAAGTTCATCATACTTAATGTTGTTTAATAAAATGGTGATTAAAGGATGCATTAAATCATTAGCTCCAACACCATGATATGGTCTGGTTTCTTTTCTTTTCTACCCTATCTTTCAGGATGATTTTTCTAGTGGACTTTGTTGGGCATGAGAATCACTGTGATTCCTTCTCAGTGGAAATTCTGTAGCAAAGATGAACTTTATTAAGTAATGACTGGATTAATGAATTTATGCCATAGTTGGCAAAATTTTTCTCAAATTGCAATGTATTTCAGTGTAACTTCTGTATCTGGATCTTTCTTTAAAACGATGTCATAGGAAGTCTTTTGTAATAAAATCTTTTATATAGTCCTTCAAAAACAGTAATTTTTTTCCATATTGATTCCTATTAAGGTAGATGTCAGGGCTGGGAGTTAAGCTCAGTGGCTTAATTGCCTGTCTGGCAGGCGTGAGGCTGTGAGTTCGATCCCCGGTGCCGAAAAAAAAAAAAAAAATAGCAGCCCTATTAAGGTAGATGTCATTGTATCAAAAAAATCCTCAAGTTTTGAATATTTCAAAATGTTTTTGGTCCTCATTTCAGATCTGTGTTCAATATGTATTTATTTAATGGAATTAAAATACTACAAACTAGGAAAAAATTAAATTTCAGGGCTATATTAGTTAAATTTAACTTGTTTGTATTGCCTAGCCAGTGTTGTGATATTTTAAAGAGAAAACTTACCTGTAACTCTTACCCTGACCTCAGGAAGGATTTGTCTTCTTCATTTCTTTGCTGCATTATCAAAAGGGAGATACGCTTTCTCACACTGGTCACCTTAACTCACTTTTCACACTGTTTTGTGCACTCAAAGTACTTCAGAAATTCAGCTTTGTCAAGGTACCTGGTGCTCAGATCTTTCAAACAGATCTTCCTTTAAGTCTATTGTCTCCTAGGCGATTGGTGAAGGATTTCCAGCCTTTAAAAAATAGGAACTTGTAAAATTCATACTTAAGAATTAATCCAAAAATGATCTTCCAGGAAGAATTTATGCAATGACAACTAAGTGCCTAGGGCCAGCTATGTTTATGATTCCTGCTTCATCCCCAGAATGTTATGAGAATTTGAGTCACTGAAGAAAATTCTTCAGGTTGGGCTTGACTCTACTTGCACACAATTCTAACGAGGTTGGAATGTCAGGCAGTTTGCGTTTCTTCTAGCGGCCAGCACAAGGCAAAGCTGAAAAGCCTCACCTGTGACAGGCAGTCCATCTCTGCCTTTTTCTAACTACTACACTTTTTCATATTGAATTTCCCACTCCAGTGTGTTCTTTCCTGCGCTGTACTTATTTTTCAATCCTAGCTGCCCATTAAAATCATCTGAGAAGTTTTGAAACAATTCCAGTGCCTAAGCCAAACCCCTAGAAGTTGTGACTCATTGCCCTGGGAAAGGCTGCAGCATCATTACTGTCTTAAAAGATCCTCCAATGTTCTGATGTGGAAGCCAGGTTGAGAAACACTAATCCAGGTTACAAATAAAGAATTTGACCTGCAGGTCAAGATATTGTCCTCATATTCCACAGCAGAGAAAAGTCTTTACTGGATTCACAACCACCCATTTACTGATGTTAAATCCAGTGTAGCAAAAATGAGCAAAATATTAGAGTAGAATTATGGAAGAATCAAAATTCTTTTACTTCTTGAAACTTACCTGCAGAATGGGATAAGTACAGTACATCAAAAAGGACACCTTGGTTAGAAACCAAGACCAAAAAGAGGCAGAGCTTTGTGGATTGGGTTGGAAGTGAGTAGTAAAGGTCATTTTCCTAAGAAGCAAACAGCTGACCTGGGTCTGGAAGACTGGGTACTTCAGGCAGTATCACTGTCACTTGTTAGCCTCAGGGTCATTCTTCATTTGCTTCAAGGAAGCACAGGGGAAGGGAAGCAGGGAAGTGCCTGCCTAGGGTTATGTGCCTCCAGCCACAATATTTTTAGCCCCATCAACCATGACCTGACACTGAGCATGCAGGCTACTTTGGACCATTCCTGTTGGACAGTGGACATTCTCAGAGTCTTCCCCTATCACGTAAACCTCACAGCTGATATCACCTTCTGGGTTGGGGCAGGCCACATTGCGAGATGTGGTGATATGGGAATGCGAGGGGTGGGCATGGCAGAAGGAGTTAACAGGTCAAAAGTCTTATGATACAAGGATTATGAGAGCCTTGTGAGCTGGGCTATACTGTTAAAGATTAATCCTGAGTCACTGGAAATTTCAAGTGGAAGAATAATGTAATAAAATTATTGTAAGACCAGGAGTTTGTAGCATGAAGATAGAAGCTCTGTTTTGCCCACTATGTCTCTGCATTTAGCAGAAGGCAGGAGACCCTGTCACAACCTCCTTATCTATCAAGTTTCCCCCTGGACTTTATTTCCAATCCCATACTAGAACTAGCATTTCTCCTCAGCACTTCATGATATCCATAAAATAATACCTCTTTAATTGCATTTGAAAAGACATATGAATAAACTCTTAAAAAATCCCAAAACTTTCAGTATCTCCCAAAGTGTCCTTAGGCTCAGTCCAGAACTCACTTCACCTCGAATAGCCTGTAGATGACTGTTGAACAAGGTGAGGAAAGAACAAATCAAGGAAACAAAGTCATCAGTTCTAGAGAACATCTAACTGGACCTCCTCATAGACATTTTCTTGGCATATCCACACTACAGGTATCACAGTGGTAGGCAGATAAATAATAGATATCCTATTTGACATGCTGAGAAATCTTGAGATTTCACTGGGCAGTCTCGACTGAATATACTTCATTAACATTTAGTGCCATTTTGATGGGCTTAAGACATGAGTATGGAGTCAATTGGACAGCATGTAAACCACAGCAAAGAGTTCACCAAGAAGCTTGCCAATAAAGGAAAAACTTTTTGCTTCGTAACTCTAATGATAACCTTAGCACAAAAGATGTAGTCATCTTAGAGTGCAGTGCTGTACGTCAAAACTTTCTGCAGTAATGGGAATACCTGGTATCTCTGCTGCTCAGTGTGGTAACCATTAGTTCCATGGTGTGTGTAACTAAGGAACTGAATTTTACATAGTTTGGTATTTCAGTTAATTTAAATAGCCACTTGTGTCTTCTGGCTATCAAAGTGGGTAGGACAATTATTGAGTATTCTTAAAATTCCCATCTTAAGTTCTGAAGAAGCACTTTTTTAGCTCTTCTAGTTAAAGTGAAATAGATAGATTATTTGTATCTCCCCATGCCTGTGCTTTGGAATTATAGGCTATTTTTCTCCTGGAAACCTGGTAGTCTAATGTTATCAAAAATACTGTTTAGTGATACGTTCTGATATTCAGCTAACTAAAAGAGGATCCAACCAGAACTCTTCTGTCACCTCTGTGTTTGGTTGGCTTTCACCTTAAATGCACAGTAAAAATGGTCCTGTATTGTCGGGGGGAAGTATGCTTCAAGTCTGTATGCATGGAGTGTTAGGGATTATAAAGGATTCCAACTCCCTGAGGGCACATGGGAAAGGGGAGTTAGAGCCACAGGTAGCTGCAAGGAGCAGCCTCGCACTGGAGGAAGGCATGCTTTTCAAGGGGAGTGGCTTTCATCAGCACAGCCCAGCAGAAATGCTTCCCCTAAGGGCATCAGATTTTCCACTGTGAATAAATTCTCCCCACCATTGATCACCTCACTGCTCTGTTCTCTTAGAAACTCACCCATATTTGGCATACTGCGACTTAATCCCTGGAAAACTCTTAGGGGGGAAAACACCAGTGTTTTTTCAAAAATATTAATTTCCTTGCTTTACGCTCCTGTCAGCTTTGACTGGAAACTTAATCCGTGTACCTGGGCTCTGCATTATGTGTTAGTCATTGAAATGGGGCTTAATATGAATTACTTGATACCCCAGGAGTCAGGCAAGCCCTTTTTTTTTTTTTTTTTTAAACAGCCTTTTATCTTAGGCCCAGGGATTTGCATTCTGAGAGGCTGTGCCAGCTGACTGGAGCCCTTGCAGGTTTCAGCTTGTTACAAACCTAGTTTGGTCCATTTCTTCCACTTCTGGGACCTTCTGCTGCTGCCACTCAGGGCTTACTGGTCTACCGTGAAACTCCAGTCCTTGTCCCTAGCTGTCTTTGTTCCTCTCTCAGCAGTGATGCTACAGCCAGCCAACCATTCAGTGCCAGACACTTTTCCTTAAGGATTGGGGGTTGGACTTTAATTACAAATAAATGGCATCCAGGCTAGTAGCACAACCCTTCTTCATAGGGACATTCCAACCCCATCTCTGTCTCTTGTTTCTCTGTCTCTCTCTCTCACATTCTCTTTCTCTCCCTCCTCTCTGTCCTTTTGGTTCATTTCTGATGATTGAACCCAGAGCCTTTGCACTGAGCTACATATCTAACCCTTTTTACCTTATTTATTTATGCATTGTGAGATAACATCTTGCTAAGTCATTGAGTTGCCCAAGGTGGTCTCAAATTTGTGATCCTCTTACCTCAGCTTCCCCAGGTGCTGGGATTATAGGTATATGGCGCTACGATTGGCTAAGTCGACTTTCCTAGCTCTGCCCTCCATCTCCTTCCAGGTCCCTGGAGGTCTTTATTTGCACCTCCTTCTGAAAGCTGAGGATTCAAGGCCTTTATGAATTTCTTTCGATCTGCATTCTTATGGAACTTTCTATGATGATGAAAATATTTCTCTGTGCTTGGCCACAGGGGACTGTTAAGCACTCAAGAATGGCTAGAGTAACTTGGGCCAAAATATGTAATAGTTATTAACAATTTAAATTGCAGTATAAAAGGCCATGTGTGTTCATGGCTGTTAGGTGGCCCTGGACTGTCCCCTTGATTTCAGGACAGTGCGCCTTGGAAGAGCTATTTCTCTTGGGGCTCTGCAGCCCTCTATCTCCATGAACCAGCTCCTTCCGGGAAAGAAACTCTTTAACTTCTAAACTGTTTCTTTTCATTGCTAATTTTGACTGATTAATCCTTGAATTTTTTATGCTTTTAAAACTACACCATCACAGTTGGGTTCAATATAGTTTTCCTCTGTTATCCCTTTTTCTTTGTGAGCACATCATTATTCCTTGTCCAGCAACTGCAAATATGTATTAATGTTTTTTTGTAAATAAAAAGAATTTGTCAGAAGAGTAGAAAGCGTTTCCTGGACCTGAGGGTAAGATATGGAACTTGGTTTCATAGAATTTAAGGAACTAGAAAGCTATCAACAAGCGTTTATTGAGTGCCAGGCAAGGTACCATGCCAGCCAGGTTCAAATTAGGAGAGTACAGCAGAAAATTTAATGAGCAACTTCTGTCTACTGAAGTTCACACACAGGATTTAACTGATATGTCTGGGGATAAGTACAGGGTGAGGAGCAGAGGGTGATGATATGTATGTGTTTGTAATTGCGGGAAGGGTTTTCAAGAAAGACTCTTTGATAAGTTATTCTTGATCAGAGGTTACAGTCAAATCGGAGGAGGAGGAAGGCAGATCTCTGGGGTGAGAACATTGTGGTTGGAGGAAACAGGAAGTACAATGCCCTACTGAGAGCATGTGCTTGCCGTCTCTTTCCTCACTCACCCACTCACCCGTGACTCTCATCTTTACTTCTTTTTGTAAGTTACAATTATAGGTACACATTTTTGCATCGAACTCTTCAAGAGTTGGGATCAGTCTCTTATCTCACTGCCGTTGGTAAAAAGTTTAGAGTCAGAAACTCTGAAACACCTTCTCAGTCACTCTAACCAGGCAGCATTTTATGCTTCTTGGCTTTCTAATGTGAGGTAGGTTTCATGAGTATGAACACTTGAGTGGGAGATAAACTGAAGGTGCCAAAGTTAGGTCCGTAATTAGAGCTTACATTCTTCTTAAGTAGAAAATATTGTAGTCAAAGACACTTCAATATTGAATTTACTTATTCTATGCTTACTCATGGTATAAATATTATTTCAGTATACAAATGTGGCTATCCTGCATAGATAGAAGTAGTCAACGTTGTATTCTAATCTATCCTATGCTAGGCGAATGCACCCCTAAAGACTTTGTACATGGTTCTCATTTTCCATTTTAAGAATGCTGCTGGGTTGTATTTGGACTCTTCCACAGCCTGGTGACAAACAACATCATTCTGTAAATTCTGTTCTTTCTTCTCAGCAGCTGTAATGGTTTGAATGTATCCCATCAAAATTAATGTTGAAACTTAATCTCCATTGTGGAAGTAGGAAGATGTGGGGCCTTTTGGTAATTAAGACATGAGCAAGTAAGTCCCTTGTAAGCAGTATTGAAGTTAACTGGCTTAGGCTCTTTTTCTACTTCCCTCCATGTGAGGACACAGTGTATGCTGCCTCCAAGGACACAGCAATGAGGTGTCATCTTGAAAGCAAAGGACAAGTCTCTCACCAGACACTGAAGCTGTCAGAACCTTGATCTTGAACTTTCCTGTCTTCAGAATTGTTAGGAAAAAAGTTCTGTTCTTTTATATTACTCAGCCTCAGTCGTTTTATTATAGGAGCACACATGGGCTAGACACCAAATTTAGTGGGGTTATTTGCAACTGAAGGGAGTTGAGTTTTCACTCATTAGAAGGTAAGATCATGACAAGTCGCACTGCTTACCTCATTAGAGACCTTTATGCAGTTTACTGCAAATAACATTAAGGTCATGACAGCAAAGAGTGATGCCCTAGAAAGGTAAAATTCGACATCACACTTTCTCACCCAGCAACAGTTTCAGAAAACAAGCAAAATTGCCCAGTTTGAGGGCAGTCTCAGATTTCATTTCAAATTCCCTGCCCTTTGTTGTCCTGTTTTGAAGGCTTAACAATGAATGCAATTTGTTTCTTTTTTATTTCCTTTCCACTGCTTGAAACACATGATGGGGAGGTTTAAAGCTGTGGTGCTATTTTAAGAACTAAAGTGGTTCTGCACATACTTTTTCATCCTCTTGTGCTGGTTAGTCAGTGCAGTTGGGCTATTACTTACCAAGTAAAAGTGTCCCGAGTTTCTTTAGATTACTGTTAGTATTACACCAAAATTATACTACCAATTGTTTTCACTTTTAGTTCCTTAAAACTGAATGTATTTCTCTTCCTTTGCTTGCATTTGGGGGAAATCAACCTTAAATAGGCTTCACTTTAAATTTTGACTTTTAGTTCAACCAGTACTTATGACTACTGTGTATTGGCTTCTGCACTGAAGGCACCCATCATGGAACAAGACATATGATAATCCCTATCTTATGTGGGGTACTTAAAGCATGTTGCTTGTGAACTTCAGCAAGTTACTTGAACACGCTCTCCTTCTATAAAATGGTAATCAGACTAAGCTTCATAAACATCAGATAGAGTCAGGATATTGATCATGCAATAGAATACTTTTATGCAACCATGCTTGTTTCTATTTTTACTTATTTGTTATCCAGGCTGAACCCAAAGAGCATATTCAAAGTAAACATTAGCAGACATCTCTAATGCTGAGGATTGCTGTTTTAAATTCTTACAGTAAATGTCTTTGCTCTAAGTCAGTTTCCTGCACATCCTCCATAAAATTAGAGGAAATGCCTACAATGTCTGTGTGGAAAGTGATCTTTTGTCACTTGACATAATTTTCCTTCCTTCTGAGCTCGTGATAGGCAAATGACACTGTCACTCTGTTCTTGCAATCCTGTGTAGCTGCAGTGGCCAGTTTTAAGTTTGTTTATGAGTATTGGACATGGTTGGAATACTTAAACAGAATACTAGGAAGGCACAAAGGGCAGGTCTCTCAGTTAGCAGGGAAAACAAAAGAAAATACAAATCACGTGGTCTTGAAAATGTTTTTTTTATATTGAATTATAGCATCTCATTCAATTTAATGAGGGCTAAGAGGTCTAAACTGAATATATTTGAATTATTCAGCTTTCTCGACTTTTTAAAAGTTGCATCATGAATATTTTTCAAAACAAAAAAGATCTTAGACTTCATCATGGTCAGCCCATCTGTATGTAAGGTCAAAATATAGTCAAACAGAGTGGTTGATGGAATAATTGCTCAAGAACATGAAGCCAGCTCATGGTTGGTCCAGAGGTTCTCTACAACAGTCTGCTGATTCCAGCATGGTAAATTCTCAAGGAGAATTGTATAGTAGTATTATGAATTAATTTTTACAAAAGGAAATGATCTCAAGGAAAAGAGATTAAGGAGTGTTGTTTTCCAGACTGTTGAATGGCATAGAATACTTCTTAACTAGATACTTAATATCTAATAAAATTGTTATTTATACTGTATTCTTTTCCAGTTCCCACATGAGTTATGAATTAAAACATACTGGTTTTATTTCCTTAAGAAAGAAAGCCAACTGTAATTTTACTTCAGCATTTTAGAATTCCACAACTGTCAGGTGCCTCCTTGCCTTCCCATCTCTGCATGTTAAACTTGATAATTTTATTAGAACGTTGCCAAATGACACAGTAAGTGTCTGAAAGCCACAGCAGATCAGCTTTTGCCTGATAAATATGCAAGACTCAGCAAAGGATTTGAAAATTGAGGATGATTCTTAAATTACTGCGTATTTGCCTGACCTAAGCTGGTTATGAACAATATTTTTAAAGTAGTTTATTTGATTCTAGAAGAGTTGCTTAATGATCCTAAGCACTCTTGGGAACTTTATTGCAATAATGATTGATTCTATTATGTCTCTTTGAAGGCTTTGGAACACAGCAGTATCAGAAAATTATTATATTTCAGCTTGTCTATTTATTGAAATTTCCTGAAGGTTTTTTAGAAGTCATCAAGCTGCTACATTCTATCAATGAGTAAGACTAGATTTACAGTGTTCTTAATTATCTTGTCATTCCTTTCCTGTAATTTTCTTTGGTGGGAGAGATATAGCATGGAACACTTTTCTAGCAAGAGTGCTGAGTGATGCCCTGAGGATTTCCACATGTTCTTCCAGTGTGTTTACTTTTCATCTTCACCCTACAAGCAACCATTTTATGGATCATGAAATAGAGGGTCCAAGAAGCTGTGGGTTTCCCAAGGTCTACAACAAATACATGGCAGATTCGGAACTTACACTTGCATCTGTGATCTCAAAACGCCTGAACTTCACTAGGCTGCCTTTATTCTATGTGTCTCCTAAAAAAAGTACTTCTAAAGGGCCAAAACTCTTGCCCAAAAAACTGTTCCCCCTGTTCCCTACATGCTCTTCCCTGGTCCTACTTGCCAAGAGCCAATGGTGTTGCCTTTACAGGAATGAGAATCAGGAAGGATGAGAGCTTCTGACACTGTTGACTTTTTTGTCATTAGCTGCCTCTTGTTGCCTTTGAATAAACTATTTCACCTCTTTGACTCTTAATTTCCCCGTGAATGAAATGGTGATAACAAAGTTACATGGTTGTCGTCACAAGTAAAATAAGCATCGCAGCATTTAGTACTAGACTAAACATTTGGTCTGTATTCGATGAATTGTGGCAATAATTATTATTCTCATTTGTACACAGATCTGATTTCCAATGTCGATAGCCCCTTTCTTTGACCTAAAATCTGATTATCCACACACATTAGGATATATTGGAGATATCAGTGTTAGAGAGTTAAATCATGACTTCACATGTCACTTAAACCTCCAAATTAGAAGAGAGAATTAAATAGACAGGTTAAGTAATCATCACTTATAAAACCTCAGATAGCAGCAGGGACCAGGCAGTGGGGACAGGTGACATGGTGGAGTGGCAGGGATGAGGCAAACTTGATGGCAAAGGCACCATCTCACAGGGTCCATCCCATGCTGCTGTCCAGGAACAGCTGCCAGGGGACACTATAGACATGCTGTTGCCAAATATTTTTAATTTTAAGTGAAGTTGAGAATCAGTGTTTTGCTGGGTGTGGTGGCGCATGCCCCTAATCCCAGCACTCAGGAAGCTGAGGCAGGAGGACCGTTGCAAGTTCAAGACTAGCCTGGTCTACAGAGTGAGCTCAAGGCCAGCCTGAATTGCATAGTGAGACCCTACCTCAAATAATAATAATAATAATAATAATAATAATAATATAAAATATGTTTTTATAAGAATCATTTTAACTTTAAATTTTGGTTTGCATTTTAAAAAGAAGAGTATAAGCCAAAGGAACATGACTGTAGGCTGTAGCCATTTAAGCATCTACCTTTGGCAGCTTCTGCTTCAACTTCTTGCAACACTATTTTCAAGTTATTTGACTCCTAGAAATAGTTGTCTGGGGGCCTCCTTATATCACCATTAAAAGGTACACTTTCCCTCAATACAGTAGTATGTCTGATTTTTTTCTTGCAGAAAAATATGAGCGTCATCTGCTCTGACTAATACTTTTACATCCTTCATAAAACTGTAATTGAAAAACCTTTCAGGCGCCAGGACATTACGAGACATTTTTAGAAGAGGAAGGGAGCCTCTGCAGAGAAATTGATTAGTGAAAACCCCCATCTCACAGGAAATTGATATTCAGACCAAATTTATACTAGCTAAAGTAAATGGTTTGACTCAGGTGCTTGATTTTCTGATTTTAGTTTTTAATAAATCTATTCTTATCAGGCTTTGTATTAGTGTTTTCATTTTCCATTAAGTTGCCTCAGTGTTTTGGAGTA
>RJWM01025619.1:0-29120 GCA_004363535.1 Dasyprocta punctata | reverse complement strand
TCCCAAGTCTTTCAGTTAAACTTCTGGCCTTCTCAAATTGTAACAATGACCAGGTACCTGTGCTTTACACCCCAGGATGTAGAGCTGCTGAGTTACTTAATTAAGCTACTAGACTTCTCAAGTTGACACAATGTATAAACCGTCACAGCATCTCTGAAAATGATCTTGAGCTTTTTTTACTTTGTTCCTTGCCTTGGTCTAGCCGGGCTAGGTCCACAGAGTCCCCGAAGGTGGGCTGAGCGTCGGCGCGTGGAGAACAGACACACAAACAGCTCAAAGACTGCTTGAATCTGCTTTGTTTATTGCTTCTACTACTACGACTACCATTACATTACTATTACTACTACTTTTGCAAACTCTAACAGAATAATAAATACTTTCTTTTTTGACTGGTCATTACTATTATCATTTAAGACTTCCAAGTTTTTAATATAACCTTGATCTTAGTCTGACTCAATGTCAGACAGTTACACCATCTGTAGAAAAACATTTTATAAATTATCCCTTTGTTCTTAGGGAGTTTCTGTACTTTGTTTACTAAATTTGTGCATGAGAAAGAAGGAAAGAAATTCTCCAAACTGTGTCAGAGCACAAATTAACACAGTAGTTCCCAAGAAGCATTAACCCATTCCACAAAGCCAATTTTTATGTTGCGACCTTTTCTCAGAAGACACTCTCCATATTTGGACCTTGTCAACAGAACACGGGTCTGTGTTTGGACCTTGTCAACAGAACACTGGTCTATCTTTTCTCATGCTCGGACTTTGTCAACAGAACATGAGTAGAAAAGGGCACGGCAGTTCCTGTTTGTGTGATGTGTTGCATTTAGAGACTTACGTATGACAAACCATTTTTGCATCACTGGGATAAAACCTACTTGGTCATGATGTATCAGGTTTCTGTTAATGTGTTGCATTCTGTTTGTCATTATCATGCTGAAGGTTTTTGTATCTATGTTCATTAAAGAGATTAGCCAATGGCTCCCTTTTTCAGTTACATTTAATCTGGTTTGGGATCAGGGTGATAGTCAATTTCATAAATAATTTTGGGAGTACTCCATCCATTTTAAGTCTGCTTCTGGAAGGTAGTGTGTTTTTTCTGGGAATATTTTTGCTTAGGGGGAATTTAGTTTCATCATAAGTCATACAGTCATTGTCATTATCTTCCAGATATATTGCATTTTTTATATGATTTCTTCTGTGACTCATTGGTTGTTTAGAAGTAGGTTGATAATTTTTCAGAAGCTTTTTCCTTTTCTATTTTCATTGCACAATGGTCACATTATATGCATGGATTCATTTCAGTACTTTCATATTTACTTACACTGACTTTGTGAACTAGTATCTGATCTATTTGGGAAAAGTATCATGTATTCCTGAAAAGAATGTATACTCTTTTGTAGATGAGTAGAATACTCTGTGTATATCTACTAAGTCTATATTTTTAAGGCATGTTTCAGATGAAATGTCTTTATTAGCTTTTTGTTTAATTGATCAGTCTATTTGAGAATGTGAGTTGTCAAAATCCTCTACTATGATTGTTTATGTTTTCTTGATCTTTTAAATTCAGTAGTGCTTGGTTTATGAAGGCGAGTGTTGCAGTATTTGGTGCATACATGCTTATCAATGTTATCCTTTTTGTTGGATTGTTCCTTTAGTTACTATATAGTGATCTTTTTGTCACTTCTGATCCATTTTACCTTGAAGTTTACCATGCCTGACATTAGAATTGCCACCCTTGCTTGTTTTTAGAGTTCTAATGCATGAAAACTTTTTTTCCATCCTTTAATTTCATTTATTTATTTATTTATTTATTTATTTATTTATTTATGGTACCAGGGATCGAACTCAAAACCTCTCGCCTACCAGGCAGGTGCTTAGGCCACTGAACTAAATTCCCGGCCATCTTTTAATTTTAAATCTATGAGTATCTTTTTTGGATTAGATGACTTTCTTGAATGCAACAGATTATTGGTTTCCTTTTTTTTTTAAATAATCTGCCAGTCTGTATCTTTGATTGAAGAGTTGAGGCCATTAACTTTCATAGATATTGCTAAGATGTGTTGGTTATTTATTATCGTTGTCTTCTTTATCCCTTGGTATATTGTTTGTTGTACTTCTCCTGTTGTTTTTTATTTTTTAATTATTTTTGATCAACTGACCTCACTAATTTCCTCTGTGGTTTAGACATGCCCAATCCTATGTTTCTGTCAAAAATATTCCTCAGTGCTGCTTTTAGAGCTGGTTCAGCCCTCAAAAATATTCTGAGCCAGTCTTTTTTCATAGAAATACCTTATTGACCCATCTATTTAATAAAATAGCTTTGTTGGGTAAGCTAAAATGGTTTGAAGTTATTTGTTCTTAGGATTTGAAATATTTAACTCTGAGCTCTTCTAACCTTTGAGGGTTTGTGCTGAGAAGTCAGCTGTGCTTCTAATTGGTTTACCTTTGTATGTGATTTTTTGTTTGTTTGTTTATCACTAGATGTCTTTAAAAGTCTGGTTTTTGTTTTGTTTTACTTTTTGTCTGTTTGTTTGTTTCTGTGTATCTGAAAATTCAATGAGGATATACTTTAGTGGACTTCTCCTTTCATCATTATTGTTTAGTGTCGTACAAGCATTGCTTATTTGTACTTTGAAATCTTTTCTTGTATTTGGGAACTTTCTTCAATAATTTCTGTAAGCCTGTTGGTGAATCCATCTGTGTTTCTAGCTTTTCTCTAGCTCCAGTTAGCCTTAGATTTTTGTTGTTGTTGTTGTCATCTAGTAGATGCTGGGTGATCTTCTCTTGTTCTCTTGTCCTCTTTTTGGCATTTTTGAGCTTTTTATTTTAATTCACTAATATGTCCTCAATATCAGATACTCTGTCTTCACACTATTCATTTCTGGAATGTATGAATTCTATACTTTTTTATTTCAGGTATTGCCATCTGACATCTTTTTAGCAGATTCCGTATCTTTGTTGAATCTGTCATTCAAGTTTTGAGCTCTCTTGCTTAGCTCATCCAATTTTTTACCTGTTTTTCTAGAATACAGTATGCCTCTCTTTTCTCCTCCATTTTTTGTGTGGTTCCTGTCTGTTGGGAACCAGAGAAATGACACAAGGACATGGTTATATGGAACCTTTCAGTAAGCTGTTGACTCCACAGGAATTTTCATGTTTGTATGTCCACTTCCACTATTTACTAATTAATATGTTTAGTTTAAGTATTTTCATCTCTATCCCTACGTTTTGGTATAAGACTGGCTTCACTTTATAACAGTATCTATATTTTCAAACTTACAACATTTCTATATGATAGTCCTTGCAGTTACCTTCCCCTCCCAACACTTGTCTGTTCTCCTGATGAGGGAGAGAACCTAGAGGCCTATTAAATCAGAACCATTGAAAGCATCACTCTACAAGTGCAACAATCTAATATATACATGAAACCGTACAAATAGATAACCTTGAATTGCTAAATAGCTAGAAAAAAAAACCTTAAACCAGTAAAATGTCCACTGCAAACACTGATGAGATATTCCAATGAGCCATTGTATATGCGATTCCCAAGTCATTTCTCTGCCAGAGAGTCTGACTGATGACACTCCAGTTACTCCTATGGTCACTCTGCTGCAAAACTGGGATTAACTCAGAGGCAGTGCCTCTTTCTGCCACATTGTAAATATTCTTGCAATGTCTGACTGACTCAGTGATCTTGTGTTAAGAGCTATTGTTCTCCTTTTCCCCAGGTGTAATGGTGGGTTTGGCAGATAAATTCACTGGTACTCAATTGTCTTCATGAGATGAGGGTTATTCCAACTGTTAACTCTAGGGCAATCCTAGAAAACAGTGGTTCATGTTCTCACTGCTGCCTCCAACTGCATAAGAGTCTCCTAGTCCAGTTAAAGTCTCTATTTTTCCATGAGCAGAAAAATTTTGAATTCACACCCTCCTTGCCCGTGGCAACACAGTTTCTCTCCATGGCAACTTGCAGTCTCTGGTCTGCAGAGGGAAACAATTTTTTCTGTGTCACTTGATCCTATTTTCTTCTTCTCTGTCACTTCCCTCGTGTTTCCCATGTGCACTCCACTCACTTTGATTCCTCTCCAAGCTGTTATTTTTCAGACTCTAGGCACTCTGTCCCAGAAAAGCTCAGTAGCTAGTACTCATGACTCCACCATTTTTTCCCTCCTTTCTTTTTCTTTTTAGTAAATTTAAATTCAATAAATCTTATCAGTGAATTAACATGTGCTTACCAAAGGAAATTGTTTTACGATGGAAACTATAATCAATAGTGTGGAAGAGCTGGTATTTTTGTACGAAGAACCAATTTTCCTAGCAGTTTTCTCTTGGATATCTCTGTATGGAAAAAAATTGTTTATTTCTCAGTAGTGCTAAAATTTCAGTGCATTGATTATTTGAAAATTGCTTTCTATCATAGTTTATAATAGAAGAGAAATAAAGATAATTCACAGTTATGTGAAATTCTGTATGTTTCATTTTCTATTCATAAAATGAGCAAACTCTTGTAAAACAAAAAATGATAAATCTTGCCAACCAGATATTTCATTGTATCTAATCATTTGATATTTTCCAAAATTTTCTTTGAATGCAAAAGAGCTACCCTCAAAAATTACAGACTCAAAAACAATTTATAGACAGTAGTAGAGTCAGTTGTGGGTATAGAATAGACAGACTAGTATTTAATATATATATATATATATATATATATATATAATGTTTATTTTCTATGTCTTCTGAATAAATGTAAATTTATATATATATATATATATATATATATTATATATTCACTTACAACCTTATAATTGGTCCAACAGTTAGAACAGTTTACTGTTTATCATAATGTAGATTCTTTATTATCATCATTTTCAGGATTCTTATTTCCCAGTCTATTCACTAAATAAATCCAAAACCCCAAAGCAATACTTATGGTGTTTTTGTTGACTTTCCAAGGCATGAGCAGAATGGATGAAAATTTGAGTCACCAAACTCACTTGCCCCAGTGTGCGAAGTGGATAAACTGGAGATCAAACACACATGCGAGTCAAAAGCAAGGCCAGTCCTGAGAACACAAGGTGCCCAAAGTGAGCCAGACACAGGACTTGTAAGGCAGTTCCTTTGTCCCAGTAAGAGATGGATTTCATGTATACCAACTTCTTGCTGATTGTATAAATAAACACACTGCTGTTGTGGGACAGTCTTTTTTTCCCATAAGGAAAGAGGGCTTCACCTGACTTCAGCTTTCTGCATTCTGACATTTTTCTTTATTTCTTTATCCTCCACCATCACCCTCCCCCATTCTGGGAATTTCAAAAGCTACACTGGATGAGGTGCTCCAGTTCAGGGTGGATACAGCAGTATTCCACATTCCTGAATCAGCTTTCACATTGTAAAGTACCCTTTCCATGGTTTATTTACTGCCACGCTATTCGCATGTGGGTGCTTTTTGTTTGTTATTTTGCTGCTTAAAATGTCCCTTAGTTGAAAGAGAGATGAAGTGGTATCCAGCATTCCTACATAAAACAAGGCTGTGTAATATGCCTTCTGAAGAAAATATATGATTAAGTAAGCATTATTTATACATGAGTTCTAGTACTGTTGGCTGTGAGTTCAGTGCTAATGTATGAACAAGGTCCTATATCTAGAAAGGAAGGAGCAAATTAACTCATTTCTATCATTCCAAAATGTGTTAAAGTAACACTGTTGTGCATGATGAGGCAATGGAAAAGACAGGAAATTGACTAAATTTGTAGATACATGATATAACTGATAAAATGAAAAGGGCATTGAACAGAATTGTTGTGAGAATGAACACTAAATGAGTCTACTATAACACTTGACACTTCATGACCAGTGCTGGCTACTTCCCATGTTTCAAAGACAAATATGGCATAACAAATGTTAAAATTGCAGGTGAGGAAGGCTCTGCAGATCTGGAGGATATGGGAGAATTTTAAAAATATCTTCTAAGTGTTATGCAGAAGGGTTATGTAAAAGAACATATTTTTAATGCTGACAAAACTGGCTTCTTTTACAAGGACATTGGCAAAGTACCTTATACCAGAAGTGGCATTTTTGTGACTAGACATTCTCAAAACCCAAATTTCCTCTCCAAGATGGTGACATATTAGCTAATCCAATATCTATGGTGACCTTATAGAACATAAGTGCTTAGAATATTAAAAATCGACACTTTAGTTGCAATTTGATTTCCAGGTAGCCTCTGGACATAAATCTAAAACTTATAGGAAGGATTGATAAAAATAAAAGCCACAGCAACACCATTACTCTAGAGACCTAAATTTTTTTTTAAAAAATTGACATTCAGTGTAGTAAAGTCAAATTGTCACTGTTTCAAATGAACCTACAGGACTGAGGAATGATGATACCACTGTGAGGTGAGGGATACATACAGCCTTGCCATAAAAATAAGCAGTCTTAAAACCATGGTATTAAATATAAGATACCTTGCTTCCAAATAGTGAATTCTTGGAAAGGAGTTATCAAAGAATAGCGTGCTAGACACATACCAAAAAAGGAACTTTAACATGAATACTGCACCTGTTTTTATTTTCTTTGAGTGTATACCCTGATTGGGATTGCCAGATCATATAATAGTTACATTTTTAATTTTTTGAGGTAGCTCCATATTGTTTTCCATCATCACTGTCTCAGTTTTAATTTTGATTCTCATCAATGATGTATAAGGGTTTCCTTTCCCCTACATTTTCACCAATACTCATCATCTCTTGACATTTTGACAGTAGCCATACTAACAAGGGCGAGGTGATAACTGATAGTGATTCTGATTTGAATTTCTCTCATGATTAATGATGTTAAGCTCCTTTTCTTCTACCTGCTGGAGATTTCTATGCCTTTGAGAAATTGTCTATTTAGGTCCTTCACCATTTTTTAATGCCCTGTTTGGGATTCTTGCTATTGAATTGCATGAGTCCCTTATATAACTGATAGTAACTTATTATAAAATCATGTTCTCAAAAGAATACTCTTAGAGTATTTATTTCAACATTATTTACACAGTTAAGGAGTGGAAATAAGCTGAATATCTACTGAACAATGAATTAATAAGAACATATGAGATGTGTATCTGTATATAAATATATGCACACAATGGGATATTTGTCATCCTTTAAAAATATGGAAAACTATATTCGTAACAGTGTGGATTAATGTGAAGGACATCAAGTTAAGTCAGACACAGGAAAGAAAATAGTACATGGTCTCATTTACAAATGCATCTAAAATAATCAAAGTCATAGAAATAGAATAGAAGAGTACTTATCACCAGTTAACAGGGAGGAGCAATTTTAGAAATTAGCCAACGGGTTGAAATTTGCAGCAATAAGAAATATGTGATGGAGATCTAACATAGAGTAAATATTGGTAACAAAATTTTATATTTGACATTCGCTAATGGAGATCTTAAATATTCTCATTGCAAACATGTATAAAAAGTAATCATGTGAGGTGATGAGTATGTTTATTAGCTTCTTGCAATAATTATGTGATGTTTATCTAAACATTATGTTGCACTTCTTGAACATGCACAATGTTTTGTCAATTAAGCCTCCAAAGTGGAAGAAATTATTAGTAAGTGCTGCCTGAGACTCACCAGGACACACTTGGACAATTTAGAGTGGATTGACTTTATCTTTTATGTGCATATTTAGTAAAGTTTATGTAATTCGCCTCTGTATGATAAAATCAATAATTTTAATAAGTGTAGAACTTAGGAAGGATTGAAAAATCTAGTACTATAACAGTAGCAAACATATAAAATTGGTTGTGACTGGTAGGCTAGCATACCTAATTTAGTATTATATGTGCAAACTTTAAGAATGAGCAGTTATTTTCGTTAAAAAAAGATCTGTTATTCTATTTAGAGAGATACAGATTTAAGTAGAAATATTTTTACCCTCTGGTGTCTTTTTTTATTTTAGAGAGAAAAAAATAACATTAAAGCGGTTTCAAAACAGGTTAGTAGGAGAGCTGCAATAATTAATACATTACATATTACTGTCTTCATAGTAGTTATTCAAGAGTACAGATGCAGGCATGATTTCTTAACCACCATATTAGCAGAAGCCTTTCTTTTCAATGAACTAAAAGAAACTAGCTGAACGACTATCTTAGCTGCCTTGTGAATATATACATCATTTCTTTTTCCCTTCCTTCCTTTTCCCTTTCTCTCATCACAGTTTGTCTTTTCATGTCAACAGTTACTTCCAGTTCACAATATTTATTGTGCATTTTGGACTCCATTAACTCATTCAATTTCTTACACTAGTGAGGCAGTACAATGGTTACACATATGGGTTTGATTTATTTCACTCAAGAGAATGATCTTGACCTGCATCCATTTACCTATAAAAGTCTCCCATTTATCCTTCATTCCTTGGTTGATGGGAATTTGGTTTCCATGAACCAGCTATTATAAATTGTGTTGCTATAAACATGGGTACACATATATCATTGTGGTGTGATGTCTTTAATTCTTATGGGAAGATTCCCAAAAGAGAAATATCTGCGTGGAATGGAACCTCTAATCCCAATTTTTAAAGGAATATCCACACAGATTTCTGCAGTGCTTGAACCAGTCTATACTCCCATCAACAATGGGCAAGGGTTGCTTTTTCCCATGGTTCTGCCAGCATTTATTCATTTGTTATCAGTTGATTTTTTTGATGATAGTCATTCTTTCTAGGATGAGATGAAATTTCAGTGTTGTTTTCATTTGTCTCTCTTAAAAGACCAATGATGTTGAATACTTTTTCATGTATTTATTTCTCATTTGTACTTATTCTTATTAACAAAACCAAAGATAAAAATCACATGATCATATCAATAGGTGCAGAAAAACTATTTGACAAAGTCTAACATCAATTCATGATAAAACCCGTACAGAAAATTGGAATAGATTGTTTTTACCTCACACTTATAGAAGTCATCCATGACAAACTAATAGCTAACAACATATTAAATGGTCGAAAACCAAAAGCTTTTACTCTAAAATCAGGAGCAAGACAAGGATGTCCATTGTCACCACTCCTATTCAATATAGTTCAGGAAGCATTAGCCAGACTAACTAGACAAGAGAAAAAAATAAAAGGAATAAAGATAGGAAAGGAAGAAGTTAAATTATCATTATTTGCAGGTGACATGATACTCTATATAGAAGACCCCAAAATACTCCACCAAAAACTTACGTATTTAATATCCAAATTCAGCAGTGTAATGGGACACAAAGTCAACAATCAAAAATCATTAGTATTCCTGTACACAAGCAAGAAACTCACAGAGAGAGAAATTAGAGAAGGCACACTCTTCACAATAACATCAAAAAATTAAATACTTAGAATCAATCTAACATAAGTAAAAACTCTCTACAGTGAAAATTACAGTGCTCTAAAAAAGAACAAAGAGGAACCAGAAAATGGAAAGATATCCTTACTCTTGGATAGGAAGAACCAAGATAGTGAAAATGGCCCTACTCCCAAAACTGCTATACAGATTTAATGCAATCCCAAGCAAAATACAATTAGCATACACTACAGATCTAGAGAGCATACTCCTAAAATTCATTTGTAAACAAAAGAGACCTAGAATAGCAAAAGAAATTCTGGGCAACAAAGGCAAATCAGGGAGCAGCAAAATCTCAGACCTGAAATTATACTACGAAGTTGCTGTGATGAAATCACCATGGTATTGACAAATAAACAGGTTTGAGGATCAGTGGAACAGAGCAGAAGATGCAGATGCAGCCCCAAACACGCGCAGCCTCCTTCTATTTGATAACGGAGCCAAACATGCTTAAAGGAGGAAAGGTAGTCTCTTTAATAAATGGTTTTGGGAAAACTGATTTCACATGTCAAGGACTAAAAGTAGACCAGTGCCTATCACCATGAACTGAAATAAAGTCAAAAGGGATTAAAGATCTAAATATTAAAATAGAAACACTAATTCCTGGATGAGAATATAGGATGTATTCTTGAAGACATAGGTGTAGGCAGACACTTCACGAACAAAACTCAAACTGCAAGGGAGCTATTACAAAGAATCAGCAAATGGAATCTCACTTTGATAAAAAGTTTTTGCACAACAAAAGAAGTCAACAACAGAGTGAAAAGATAACACACAGAGTGGGTAAAAATTATAGCTAGTTGTCCCTGAGCTAAAGCACTTATATCTAAATTAAAAAAATCAGACCCCCAAACTGAAATACTTTTATATATACAGATGTAGAGAGTTATGGATACTCATACACATAAACATCCTACATATTTATGATATGTGTTATTTATGTATCAATCTATAAAGATCACAATATATGGATTGTATTGTCACAGATTTGGGCAATTGAGCACAAGGATACAGGTGAGAAATTTTAACAGTTTTATGTAAAAAATCGAGAGTAAATAACAACTTGAGGAATGTTCAATTCTAGAAAGTTTATAGAAGAAAATAAATTCACAAAATAGAAGTGAGTCATCATGCTGGAAATAATGTAAAACAGAATATAAATATAAGACTGCTAGGACTGGTGTCAGAGGGTATTGATGTGACATTCACATCAAGTGAAGTAACAGATTAAAACAGTGAGTTTTATGTTTAAAACTGGCATTGAACATCAGAAAAATAAAATATAAGAACATTGTGTGAGACACTTCTAATAAGGGCATAGATAGAGGGATAATCCAAATATATTGGTATAAGCAAATCTTACCTACTCATTGCTCAATGGTTTCTATACTTAAACCGTTTAACTGAACTTGGTATGTGGTAAATACTCGACAGATTGCACTTATATGTAATACTTTACTTAGACTATATCTAAAATAAAGCTATTAATGTTATCTAGTCTATTAGTAGATTTGGAAAAGAACTCTGAAACTTGTTTACTTGCTGTTGATAGAGATCGAATGAAGAGTACATTATAGAGTCAAACTACAAATGCAGGCCAGTTCACACCCACACTGTCAGGTCCTACTCTTCTTTAATGCCTCCTCATCCAAGTCTGGCAGTTGGCGTGCAAACCTTTGCTCAAGAATCATTCATTTTTATTTAATTTGTTATGATCAGGTAAGACTGTACTGTGAATAATGTAAAATTATCTGACTTGCATATTTAAGGAACACATAAGCATAAAACAATGTTCTTTTTACTATATTTTACAATAACATCTTACTTTGACATGACTAATCCTTTAAACAGTATGTTTGTAAATAATTTTCTTTCTATTGAACTTTACAAATAAGAATTCATTTTAATGGTGTTTGTATTGTAACTCAAAGCTATTGAATGTAAACTCTTGTACATACCATATTACATCCAAAAACCACATCTAAGCATTTATCTTTCTATTTAAAATCCACTTGAACATAAACATGTTTAAAATTCCCATTTGGTATTTTCAAATTAAATATTTCCAGGGAAGGACACGTTGTAATATGTCACATTTTAAGAATTCATGCGGTATAAAATAAAAATGAAAATTTTTAGAAGTGAGAAAAATTAGAGGTATTTTGTGTCTTTGTGCGAGTACCTGACACATTGTGCTATGCAAATCAACTTTGTTGAAATATAATTGAATTCTTAATGAATTCTAAATGCTTAGCTATTAGGTTTTCCATCCTGATGTATAACATCTCTTGAACATTAGCCAATGAAGTGAATCTTAATTGCATCAACCTAACTAGGCTGGAGCTGCCTTTGTCACAGTTCCCTTTCTTTTATGTTTCCAGTTATGGTGAGATTTGGCAAGGGGAAAGAGCAGGAGAAATGGAAGAAAAAGGGATGAATAGCTTTCTCTTACATAAGATATCATTGGCATGCAATCCCAAAACCTATAACTATTCACAGACCATCTGGACACTTATCTTCTGGGAGAAATGTAAATCTTTCTCTCTGGTTTCACACCTTTCTCAAGCCTCACTAACTCCATGGTAAGATACATATTTATCTTGGAATAAAATGGCACCAAGCTGTTACACCAGGTAGTACCTCAGTGGTTGGAGCTTTAAGGTGGTGACACATTGGAAACTCTGTCCATCCTAATGAGTTTTAGCTTACTCTTGTAAATTCCAATTCTTCCTACTGTCTCATATTTCATGTCCATTTTCAGACCATTTATTGTGGTTATAGCTTATCTTCTATTGTCTATATCTTGCCATTAAATTTCACTAAAGCATGTAGATTTAAATTTGGACAGTACTTTCTGCTTCCAAGGTCCAATAGCCACACTTCTATCTCAATGTTTATCAAATTATCATGGGCATCCTTGGTTTTTCTGCTTTAAGGGTAATGTAACTCAGTATTTTATTTTATTTATCATTGTATTCCTATAAATTCATACATTAAAAATGCATAATGCTGAAAACATAATGCATGCATGTTGAATGAAATTAATTAATTTACAAACTCTGCTTATTGAAATATTTTGCAAAATTACTGTTTTAAAGTACGATAGACAAGTCTAAAGATATTATTACTTTTATCCCCAAGGACTCATACATGTAATAGTAGTAAGGTGAGCAGGTGTTTAATTATAAGGAAAGCCTTAGGTCAATTGCTGATGTATTTAATAAAGACTATCTTCACCCCACACCATCTGTGAATCCTTGCTTTCATTATTCAAGGACTGTAGCTTTGTGCTTGAATATATTTGAAGATTAAGAATATAATAGGCTGCATCATTCTATAGACCCTAATCTATTGCAATCTTTGCTTTTATGCTTACAGCCAAAATCTGTGTTTTCAAAAAGTGTTCTGTTCTACATCACATAATGCTTCAGGCAATGTTATTCTGATCCTTTGGACAAGATGCCGTCTTTCTAAGTATATCCTAACATAGTATCTATGTTGTAAAGAATCTTATTGTAAGGAATAGAATGATTATCTTTAAATAAGGTTTATGTAGAATTTTCAGCCCTTAATATTTATAAAAATGATTATTAACAGTTACTGTCAGATGCTATTTCACAAAGTGGAGAATAATGACTCAGAAATGTTGCCTATATGATATGCCAGTTTAATTCAACATATGTATACACAAACACACAATTTATATAGTAAAATTATTCAACCAAAATTACAAATTTTCACTGATGTTACCAGATCTTACTAAATTAATAAATACCTCTGACTACAATCTAGGAAATTTAAAAATTTATTCTTCTTCGGTTATGACCATATACCTATACATTATCCAAAGTACAAAACTCTCAACATGTATGAGTATAATTTTAAGAAATACTAGAATAAGAACTCATGATCTCTCAGTCCACTTTTGTCTCAAAGAGGTTATCTTCCAAGCAGACTGTATAGTTTATTTTTAATCTATTATTTCTTTTATTTGTGTTGCATTCCAAATAATCCATAAGTGAAAGAAAAATAAACAATTTGAAAACAGCCATGTATGACATTATGGTGTTAAATATTTTCATTTTGGTTATTCTTGAAATCAAAGTCTAAATGAGTATCAGTGATTACACTCTGTTCCCTATAATATCCGTTCACATTTGTAAAAAGTGTAATATCTTCCAAGAAGGTTGCACATCTGTATTTTCCTAAGAGTTGTTAGGGCACTGATACTATGTCTAAGACTAAAGCAAACTGATGTAGAGACCTCAGAATTCTGAGAATCTGGGAAATGCTTTTCATGATGATTATCCATGAACAATAAACTGCCCAGTATGTGTGTGTAAGTTACAGTGGCAACGTCAATAATACGATTTTTGCATGTGTATTATCAGGAACAAACTTATGGATCTAGGCTATGACTCAGTTAAAGACATAATATAAAAATGTCCACCCTACCCCAAAATTTGTGATACTTCAGAACATTAACTTCTAAATATTGCTCTTAGCAAAATTGCTACCATGTCTCTGACGTCACTTGCCATTGTATCAGTTTTCTGAAAGTACTCAAATCTTAGTTTAATAAAAGAAGTGTTTGCTTCACATAGCAGTACTAATACTTCTAAAAATATGATAATGTCTTTATATACTTAACTAATGAGGTTTGTAAATTCAATGTACCCTGTAGTTTCTTGATATCTCCCTCAAAATCCAGAGGGTCATTTTCCTCTCATCTGTGGTTAAATAATTTTGTCCTTCAATACTATAATTCTCATTAGTTTATTCTAATTATCAGTATACTAAGGAGAAGCTTGAGATCATTAGTATATTTCAATTATCAATACACTAAGGAGAAGTTTGAGATTTATTACTAATTCTAAAAGCATTTGTCTTGTTTTTGTACTATATCTGGAATGCCCATGCTTATTGGCAACAACCTGTCAGGGTCATTATGACTGCAATATGCAGGGGGTCAAGCTGGCAATTCTTCCATTGCTGGTAATCACATGGCTGCGGTATCGCTATACATATAACCTTGTTCACTTCTGTCTTCATCAAGTAGGAGCATATGTGTCATAAATATACTGTATTCATGTGTATATATTATCCATATGATATGCAGTTGACAAGATGTCTATGCCATACTATCCTGTCAATGTCCTGCCACATGAATCTATAGTGGTACATTTCCCTTATTAAGGTAAATTGAGTGATTCTTAAAAGCTAGCACAGTGCAAATGATTTCAGGAGCATGAGAGAATTCTCCCGAAGAGTAATTCTTACAAAAAAAAAAAAAAAAAAAACAGTGATTCTGAAATACACAAACTGTGTAGGAGGGTCAGGATTCCTTACATTAAGTTATTAACAAAGACCTGCACTGGACGAAAAATTTAAATTGAGTATTCAAATGCATATCTATCCTCTGATGCTGTTCTGGCATATGCTTATATTGTAACACTCCTCATGAGAACTTGACCCTGTTTTTATTGATAAATCTTTTATTCTTCCCTCATGAATTATTCAAGTACTGTGTCAGGCTAGTTTATTCTCAGTGAAGGGAAAGAAGATTTTCAAATCATATGACATCATTTCTTTCAATAAAAACCCAAATTTTCTTCTTTTATTCAATTGTATATTCTACATTTATATGTGTTTTGGTGGTTTGATATTATTTCTTATTAAAATAATCTTCACAGTTTACCAAAGGCATCTGCTGTGTTAAATAAATCTTAAATGAAATAACTTTCTCATGTTATTGGTCAACACCACAGGCACACACAAAAAATTGAGCCTGGTAGAAATGTGAAGCCTGTGACACTGATAAGCTAGTGTCAGGGCTGCTCAGAGAAGGAGAGAGAACTGAAACCACTAACTACTGTATAGTTGCATGATAGGGCAGAGACAGAAAGATCTTCACAGGTGATAAGCCTGAGAAATGGCCAGAAAAGAGGCACAGATGTCTGGCCTACTAACTGCGTGTGCATTAAATTAAAAGATAAAACTTGTCAGATAGGATACTTTTTTTAAAAAGCTAAATTAGCTTTGGAAGGATTAAAGGCGACCTTATTAAGCATTTGACTTCAACTACAGAAAAGCATCCAGTACCAAGTTAAATAATTATTTTACCATGGAACATGAGTAAGAAAAACTAGAAAAATTTTAGCAAAAGGGAAAATAATTTAACAAAAAGTGAAGAATATTTTGTATCATAATTTCTGCTTCAATATATTTGGTTTAACTTTTTTTGATTTTAGACTATTAAGAATGGATGGAGATTATAAACCACTTATATATAAAAGTAATGAATGATATTCCAAGAGTGAATGGAAATACAGTCTTAGGAAATACTATATTGAGTATAGTAGCTTAAAATAAGTATGACTTTTATGAACCAGTATAAACACTTACCTTCCTCTCTAATTTATAAGAGAGTACACTGAAGAGTTGCTATATAAGATCTCCAAGTACACTGGCAGTCATCAGCACCTATATTAGAAAGAAATGTTCCCAATTGATCCATGTTAATTAAATGTCTTCCATTACTTGAAAAACATCACGTTTGACTCAACTATTTTTCTATATATCATTTTAATATTCAGCATATAAACATGGACTTCATTGCGTATACAACAAATGTGTTTTTTACATCAATGTTAGTACATATTACAGTTCTTAGAAATAAAAAAATTTGTAATGTATGATGGATTTGTAAAATGACTGATTTTCCAGGAAAGTAAAAGAATAAATTTTGTAGAAAATATCTACAGTGCACTATATTTATCATGCAAATATATCTTACTATTAGGAATGTCTGAATTCTAATCATTTATCTATACAGTAAAATTTAGTATTTCAAAGCATTTTTTCTATGAATTTCCTTTAATTAGAATAATCTAATATATACTTCTACAATAATAGAAATTGTGTCAGAAATTATTTCAGGTATGAAAAAAGATTATGAAAAGGCAAATAGCAACTGGTATTAAGAACAACACGTAGTTTTTTTGAGGTATTAATTCATGTAACGATTTTTACTTAACTATTCACCTGAATCAAATATTTTCCTCTCATATTATTAAGGGAATATGCCTCATTTTCTCTTATTAAAGAATACTTTTTTAAAATATATTTCTGTTTTATCACTTATATAATTGTTATCATTGTTTAATTGTCAAAGCATTATTATGATATGTAGCCATAATTCTAAAAACTTAGAAAAATTATTGTTTTGTGCATTGACATGTTTTCAGGAAAGGTGCTTTTGTTACCAGAGTGAGGATCATCTTTAGTGTATTCTTGCACTTAACCTTCTATCTCTACTCTAATCCTGAGTGATGTGTTCAGAAGTCTTGGACTTACTTGGCCTTCTGGAGGATTGTGCCTCAAGTGCACAGTGTGAATACATTTGGGCACTGCCCGCCACTTTATTTCAACACAAAGTTGAATTGATTAATATGATTGTGAGTCATTTTGAAACTATAGCTTTACTTTTTCCTCTAAGAAATCAAGTAATTGTGAGCCTTCTGAGACCTTCTACACTTCAATTTACTTTGACAATTCACAAGTGAATAGTGCTCAATAACTCATGTCTAAACATGAGATTCAATATAATCAAGCTTATTATTGCTGCATCAGATGTGCTTTCCCATTATATGTTTGTGAATAATAAATCAAGTTGGGTAATTTCCATATTTCTGAGTATTTTCTTGAGTTATCAATTTTTAATCAATCCTTGCCCAGAAAAGCAGTGCTTATATAAGTGGTTTTTTGTTGTTGTTGTTGTGTTTTTTGTTTGTTTGTTTGTTTTGTTTTTTTGGTGGCACCAGGAATCGAACTCACAACTTTTTGCCTGCCAGGCAGGCACTTAAGTCACTGAATCAAACTCCCGGCCCTCGTTTTTAGAGACAGGGTCACACTATGTAGCTCAGGTCGGCCTTGAGCTGAAGTTATAGCCCAAGCCAGCCTTGAACTCACAACCTTCCTCCTACCTCAGCCTCCCGTGTGCTGGGATTAAAGGTGTGCACCACCATGCCCGGCTACTATCTAGCCTTTTTAACTACAATGTATGCTGATTATTTGTGTATGATTTCTTTCCTTCAGACTCAGGTTAATCTATCCAGCTATCATTTTTCTATTTGTATAGATATTCATTTTATCTGATAATAAAGGAATGAGGTTTCTATGATTAAAAGTATACTTGAATGTGTAGTTCTATGCAACTGTTGATATTACCACCTGAATGAATGGAAAACTAATTTAGCCCTTTCCACAAAATTTATCAGTTCTATCATTGTTCAAAAGTTGAAATCGATGACTTCTTCTGAAAATCAAGGCAAATATTTAGAAATTCAAAAATTAAGTTACATATTCCTAACATACAGGTTAAAACTCTCATTTGAAAGAAATGCATGGGAGAATAGCGAAGAAAAGAACAATTGTAATAACAAAACTCAGAAAGGCAAGCAGTAATTCCCGTGACCCAGGGAAGCCAAACTCACAGACTGGTAGCAGACTGAAGAGCAGGAGGTGAGAAGTGCAGCTTTATCTCTGTTTACAACCAATCCCCATCACTTGCATTTCTGCTTGAGCTTTGTCTTGTCATGTCTGTAGTAGTATTAGATTCTCATAGCAACACAAACCTTTCTTGGAACTGTAAATACATGTTCCTTATGAGAATCTAATGCCTGATGATCTGAGGTAGAGCTGAGGCGTGATGCTAGCACTGGGGAGCAGATACAAATGCAGATTAATATTAGTAGAGAGATTTCAGTGCTCAGAGACCACAATAAATTAATTGCTTAACAGACTGATATTCTTATCTCAAAGCCCTGTCAGTGAGCAACAGGGGACAATTTTGCTACGTCTGCTGGCAGGTTTGTAGAAACAAGTGACTGATATGCTTCAATTGAACAGTTACACTCCATGGGAGATTTTAAGCCAGAATCAAACATCATTCTATTTTCTGTGTGGCATGTCTATTATTTTATTTACTGCTTCTGTCTTCTGTCTATTTCCTGTACTCCACACTTGTCTCACTCCTAGTTTTTTTAATTTACAAGTTAACTCCAGCCATAATGTATAAAATATAAGTACTGTTGCAGAGGTTCTCTGAGAAAAGTGAAACACCCAATGATGAGACAACAGAAGACTCTAAGGTTGCCATCAAAAAGGAAGCTATATTTTAAAGAAAATTCCTAGATCCCAACTTCAATTGTGGTTCACTTTAACAAGTGATTCACATTCCCCAAGCAGGCTTTGTATGATAAATGGACACCATCTTTCCAGTGAATTCATGAAACTTTCAAAACTGTTTTGGTACATGAAAGCAAACACTTCCATTTTAAAAGACTGCTACTGGAGTTTTTCCAAAGAAAAATAAAATACGAACACAAAAATAATGAAGGCCACCACTTCACCATATGTGTGCATATTGAGATCTTCATTCCTAGTAGCTAACTGTACTGCTAAATTAAAGAAACCCTTTGCTTTCGGTGAAATTATGTTTACCAAGAGATTTTCCACTGATGTTGAAAACAGTCATAATGCTTGTTCTGTACAATTTGCTTTTCACAAGCGTGTATATGAGGTTATGTTATGGGGACTTTTCTTGACAACCAACATCACAACTGTCGAATTATTCAAGTCTTTGAATAATTGCCTATGAGGAAAACAGAGTTGGTCATTTTGTGACTGTATATGCATATAGGAGCTGCCACATCTGGACAGATTTCCAGTTTCACAGGTTGGAATGAAGAAGTTGATTCTGAGTATGGACCTACACATTGTATCATCCACTGAGAAAGACTAACTAGCTCAAAAATGCCACCTCAATTGAAGAGTGTTTTGTGGGATATGATTAAAAATTATCCAACCTCATTAAATACAAGCCTTTATCTCATGTCAGTTTGCTTAGCTCTGTATGAAAGTGGACAAAAAACAAATGTCATACATAGAAGTGATGTGACTATCTAGATTACTGGCCATAATGTTTGAATTATGAGAGCTACTGAGGAGATTTTTTTTAGAAAAATAGTACACACTGGCAGCGCACTTCATTGGCAGATTGGGGCAAAAAATATTGTACTGGTATTTCATAATCAGTCTATTCAACAAACTCAATCTGTCACTTTGAGAGAGAATGACAACTATGTTCTTGTTGGTATAAAAAGTGTCTGCACTCCAAGTCAAGCTGTTTTTATGGGGATGATGAGTGAGCAGTAGGCATTTTGAAGTTTCAAACATTAGCAGAGATTTTGAGAACCTAAACCTGGGAATTCTTTCTCCCAGCTTGTGCATGAACACTGATCTCAGTTGGTAGAAGAGTTAGAGCATTATATTCCAAGAACAAAAGTCCTCCAAACTGGGATGGAACTTCAATGAAATCTTTATGAATAGGTTAGATGAAGTGAGTTTGGGCTGGTAAATTGCAGATCATAAATGGCAATGACCTTAAAAATATTTTGAGGCAGTTTCATAGTTACATGTGTTCTAGTTTAAAGTCAAAATTGAATACCATGTTATTGACACAAAACATTAAAAAACATGCTTCTCTTTCCAGTATCCTATCATTGCAAATTAGGATATTCTGAAATTACAGGAATAAATGAAATTACAGAATAGATTGGACATAAGCAACACACTTCAGGTTTCACTGTCTCCTAACACCCCAACACCCCTACAGATCCCTGATCCTCTGAAAGTCCCTTTCTTCTTTTCTCAATTCAGATCATTTGTTATTTTCATAATGACGCTAATCTCTTCAACAGCCACACATTCTTTATCTCCTTTACTGCATGTTGCTCCCTTTGGCCAACATCTCCATTTTGCAAATATTTTTCTCTTCTGTTTTCATCTCAACACTATATAAATCTAGCTAAAAAAAAGGCATCATGGTCATGCCACACCGTGGATATTGGCCTGGCTCAAAATTTCCTTTACCAGATCAATTAATCTATAACTTTTAAACTCAGTCTTCTGCAAAGTTTCAGAACATTGGCAAAATATGCATATTATTATGTTTTTGGCAAAGTATCATGCTTGCTTTCCAATCTGATTACCAATAACATTGTTACCAACTCAAACTGAATGAGGCTGACAAATTACTGTGTGCATTCCTATTAGCACTATGATCTTTTGAGACTGGCAATAATCACTCATCAAGTTCTGCTTACAGAATTAGAGGCATTCTCCAACCCAAATTTCCAGGTTTTTCCAGAATTCTGCATTAACCAGAAGCAAAGATTTCTCAACCATATGATTATGTGTAGTCACAGCAATGACCTGATTTCTGTTGTCATTTTTTTGTACTTGTCAGCCTTTCAGTGCTGGGGCATAATTCACAATACTCAATATCTTAGAAGGAGATGTTTAATTTGGTTCACTGTTTTAGAGGTTTCTGTCCATGGCTGACTAGTTCCAAGGTAGTAACATCATGATAAAGGGGCAGGCTAGAACAAAACTGTTCACTTTATGGCAAATGTGAATCTAAACAATAAAATAACACCAGAAGTAAATAATTCAGGGACCATATTCAGTACTCAAGGTTACATATCCATGAAACACCCCAAAATGCCCAGAACTATGTTTTACTAATTCCCTAACTCTCAAACCAATCAAATTGACAATGCAAGCCATATACCACCAGTGTATTGGCACATATTGTTATTTAGATTTCATGATACAGTATATAATTGAAAGTAAATTATTTTTCTGTTTCCTTCTATTCTTTCTTCCTTGATTAATTTCACTTCATATTATTGAAATTCATGGTAATTACATGGGACTCTCCACCCTCAAGTCTATGACATATTTTTACTTCTCCTTTGAACTCTATGCATCATTAATCAAAGAAGTATCTTGGCTTTTATTGTCTCACTCTTATGACAATGTGGCTTCTTCTAATAGCCATTGTAAAAAAAATGACATGAAAGAATGATTACATATGTGGAAAAAAACTTTTCTTTTTTTTTTTATTTTAAAGATAGTAAAATCCAACAAAGCAAAACAGAACAAAGCCAATCAAAACAAAGCAGGACAATTGGTACAGACCTTCAAAGCAAGATACTAGGAAACAATAGCTACCATAGTATATCTTTTTATCTTCACAATAGTTGTCCATTCCATCAGGTATAGCAAAATCAAACCAAAATCAAAACAGAATAAAAATCAAAACAACACTGAATAAAGCAAAATAATTAATCAGAGCAAAACAGTGAAAAAAATATTGGATTTCAAAGACAAGATAGAAGGAAATCCCCCATATTTGTTATATTGCATACTGTCATCCTCCCAAGAGATGCTCAGACCACTGGCCCAGCTCTGCAAAAATATGAGTATTTAGTTGTTTTATGTACGTTAGTTGCTATCAACTCAGCCTGTCCTCCAAACCAGCCAGGTTGCTTACCAGTGATGGGGGAGTGTGGTGGTGGTGGTGGTGTTGATTCTCAGCCAGCACAACAGTAGGCTCATGGGAGGCCCTGTCTGACTCTTCTCTTCCTGGAACTTATGTGGCTTGCACAGCTTACCAGAAAGCTGTGAAAGAAATATCTTTTAGTCAGTGAAACACCATTTTTTCTTGTCTTTTTGATGTAATTACATGGTCTATCCAATTTTAGTGGCATTTGCTTATCAAAGTCTTTTTAAATTTCAAATTAAAATGAAGGAGCCAGGATTGTATTTCCATACATAGATTTGCATAGTCCATTTTTTTTATATAACAGAAAGTATCAGGGGGTTGTGTGTAGCAAATATCTTAGAAAGTCTGTGGTAGAGTGTGGAAGAATCGAAGGGTTGTAACTTTTAAAAGCCATTCTAGAAAGAAATGAATTTTAGTAAATGAAACCACAAAATTGAAAAGGAAAGCAATAATGTACAACTCATTTTGAAGCTCATGTTTATTATACATCTGTACCTTCTGGGGGAGACACATAATTAGAATAAGCAACAATCACAAAAGAAATTTTCAGGAAGATTATCAGACTAGCATCATAGAGTCACAAATAGTGATCCACAGGTTCTAGATAGCTTTAAATTCTCCCTTGGGATATAAGTAATAAAACATTATATAAATGGGAAGGTGGAAGTGACAGAACAAAAATTCATCAGTTTTTTTTAATATTACTGTTATTTTAGAAATGTCATATTTATTCCTTCAACTCTTAATTTCATCATATCAACTACATGCATTGACTTTTTTCTTTTGTTTCTGCTGTATTAAATTTTTAAGATTGAAAATACTAGCAGGCAATGTTTTAAAACGTATTAAATTTTAGAATAAGGAAAGCAAAATACATCAAAGTCCAAAATGTTTCTAGGGAAATATTTTTGATTAACAAGAAAAATGCACTAATTACCTGCTTTATGTTGGAAATATTGGATTTAACTATAAAGACTTTTTGAGGAGAGTCAGTAATTTATAATGTCAAAGTCTCAGAATAAAATGATATTTATATTAACTATATTCAAATTTTTAATCAATATAATTTTATGTTATTTTTTATCTACCCTGCAATTGCTTTAATTTTGTTGTGGTGTTGAGAATTGAACCCAGAGCCTTGCATATGCTAGGTAAGCTGTGTACTACTGAAGTACACCTTCAGCCCTATTATTACATTGCATGACAGAATGCTGCTTTAGCAGTTTATTCTTAATATTAATTATTGTCTCTGGTTAAAGTCTTCCAATGTCTCATTCTACAAAATTACTTTTTTCTAAAATGATTTGTAATAAATAAAATTATATATAAATGATAGTGTAATACTTAGTTTTTATTCTCTAGGTAATTAATTTAGTGCCTGTATTTCTTACATCTATGAAATATGCATGTAAGTACTTAACACACAAATTTACTATGTAATCAAAGGAAAATAATATGTGAAAACTCACAAACCGGTAAAATATTTTAACACTAAAGTTTTATCATAGTAATATATTTGCACATATATAAAAAGATAAAAATATATTTATCATAATAATCATTTATACATATATAAAAAACAAAAAGATGAAACAAATCCCCATTGATTATATATGTAACCCCTAAACTCCATATCCTAACCAATGACATTCTAAAATTAGACTCTATATTCACCCTCCTATTGGGGCACAATTATAATATGAGAACACTGTTGTAAAATAGCAAATTTATAGGTATTTCATGATCAACTGGAGGTCTCTGAACAAGTTTCTGTTCTGCTCTTTCTGCTAAATTCAATTGACCTTGACAATATCTACAGCTCAGCTGCATGCCTCTGATGAGCACTGAGTTGGAATAATTGTCTATACTTTAAGGCACCCTGGGCTAATACAAGGACACATTTTAACTATGTTTACTCTGTAAGGTCCCCCTCCCTGGAATGGTTCTATATTATGGCAATGCCTTTAACTGTGTTCACTCTGTAAGGGACCCCTTCCCTTGTTCCCAGTGTGTTTCTATATTATGATAATTCTTTTGTTTCAGCAAATCTGTTCAAGACTAGCCTGCCAGTCAATATATGACTCGATGCATATAATCAGTTATGTAACATTTGGTCCCTTGCTTTGTAACTTCCACTTCTAAATTCTATATAAACTAAACTCTTTCTAGATTCAGCACAGTTGCCTTTGTGGAATTATCCCATAAGATTCTGCTGGCATTAAGATTAAATGCCCCCTTCTTATTCCCTCAGTTGAAGAGTCTTCCATTCTGTTTGGTTTGGCTTGGAAATTTTCCCACAACACACCCAGCAAGTAATTTTTGCTATTTTTCAATATTTAATTTTTTTCATCAATTTACTGAATCATGTATGATCTATTCATTCATAAAAGAAATACATTTTAAGGTTCATCGATTTTATTAAAGGAGCTAGGACAGATTCTGGAGTTATAACATTAAGCAATATATGGTACTGTTTTTGTTTCAAAATGTATGATATATTAGTTATTAATAAGGATAACAATATTACATAACAATCAGCCACATAACTCTCAGTGGTCTAAGAGTTAGGTATTTATTTTTTCTTGATTTGCTATGGGCAACAGTTTGGCTTTGGTTACACTCGGGCTTAGCTAATATCCACTAGTTTTACTCATGGTTTTGTGGCTGGTGAGCTAGCCTAAAATGTCTTATGGTATGACGACTTGCTTCTAAACTATTTCATGTCCCTTTTATATAGAGGAACAAAAGTCCCAACCTATTAGATGTCTGGTATGAGTTTGTGTTCTCTAACACTGAAAAATGAATTGTAGGAACAGAAGTTAAGAGCAGGATATATTTATTGAGAGAAAGCAAGCTTCTATCTGAGAGACAGACAGAAGCTGTGCTGAGTGGGTTGCTAAAGACTGTCTTTTCTGGGGACTTTTATAGAGCAAAACCACAAAGTGAGGCAGGTCTAAAGTGGGGAAAACATGGGAACTCACTAGGTAGACATGAGGTGGGACAAAACTATGGTCAACCAATAAGATTAATTGCACAGGTAAAATTGGTTAAATCAGGGACAAACGGGAAAAGGAGTCATTTAGCAAGTAATCATGAATACAGAATAGTGACTCTTCCTGTAGGGAACTGAGATTCCTCAAGGTGATAGAGATCTATTTAGAATATCAATTCCTAATGCTAATCCTTAGGAAGTATGTGGGTGCATTTGACTTATCTTTTGTTTTGAGATCTTGCCCATAGAGGAGGTATCTGTCTCCCACAGCTGCAACATATATGGCCTTCTGCACTAGCTCCTTTGAGGGCCTGACCCTATCTGCCCATAATACTTCTATCTAACTCAGTTCCTTGTAACACCGACTTGCTCCGGATTGAGGCTGTTATAATAACCTTAATGAGCATCTAGGACACAGCGGTCCTATGGTAAGTCCTCATGGAGAAGGCAAAGGAAGGAGAAAAAGACAGACAGACAGAGAGACAGTGAGACAGAGACACAGAGAGACAGAGACAGATAAAGAAAGACATAGACAGAGCCAGACAGATCATAAGGCCAAACACATCCTAAGTCCAGTTCAAATGGCCCATATTCAAGGAGTAGGGAAATGTAACTCATCACTTGATGAAATTTATTGTAAAAATCATAATTAATAGTGTGGATGCAGGACACAATGAAAACTCGGAGTCATTTTTGAGATGAAGTTCTCACAATAGGAGACAAAAATAAGCAGACATATAAAGTAGTATAAAAATCTCATTTTTTTCTCCAGGTTCTAAGTCTAACGTTGTCATTTTGTCCACATTTTTCTTACTACCAATGACATTCTCCACCATTCATTCTTTTTCCTATTTTTTCTCTTTGTTAAGAGTTTATCAAAAGTTTTTGTTTTCCTTTTTCAGATTCATGTTTATTTTCTTTATTTCCTCCTTTACTATTCAATTCTGGCAGATCGCTTTTAAGACCTTATATGTCTAACAGCTTTTTAGATTTACTTTTTTTGGTTTCAAATCATACATACTGAGCTGAAAATTTGTAATAAAATTTCAGTCCCTGACATGCTACTGACAGCTTTTACACCTATCTCCATATCTTTGAGTGGAGCTTTTGACCTGATTAACTGGCCATCAGTTTCTTTGAGAGTCCGTCCTTTGGTTTTTTTAATGCTTCCCATTGTTGTGTAAGCGACGATTCTCAAAGGATTGCTTCAGTTTCTTTGACTGTCCAACAATTTAAAGATATAATGAACCGCAAGAAAAAACAAGCACCTAAAATATAATTAATTTGCTGATTTGGAGATTTATCTAATGACTTAAATTTTTTTCCAAACATTTGATTAGACTGTATGCAGCCCACATTGTAGGATTAGTTTGGTAAAAATTAATAATCCATACATTTTAGTTATATGCTAATGATTTTTAAATATTTAAAATATTTTGGATTTTTTTTCTAAAAAATGAAACTAATTTACTAGTTTACATTGACTTTTTTAACATATGCAGTTTTTCTGCATAGCCTAGAAGCTAATTATTGTGGTGCAATGTGTCTGGTAATTTCAGAACATTTAATATACCTTATTTTTACTCTACTCTTTTATTAGCATGCCTGTTATATCTGGAAGAAACTGACAAGTAGAAAGAAAAATGTAATTAAGAAGCATGGTGTTAATCTTTATGATAATTGCTAGATTAATTTCTAAGTTATACAAACTAGATTGTATGACATTTTAAAAGAAATAAACTCTCCTATTTGGAGAATTGTGTAGGTAAATTCTCTAAAATATATTATGCTGAAATAAACTTTTTCCAAAAATTTTCTAGACAAACAATATTGTTTATACAAAAGTTGGCTAAATTTTGTGTACTTGAGATTAAAACACAGATGTTATTTTTCTCAGTTTTAACCATTTCTTACATCTATGATATTTCAGTCTTTTGGAGACTTTTTAAATTTTTTTTTATTTTTTTGAATTTCCAAAAAATGACAGGTGATGTTATGGTTTAGATGTAAAAATTCCACTGAAGTCACATCTTCAGAAGTTGGACTTTTGGAAAATAATTGGCTCATGAATGCATTAAACTCATCAGTGGATTTATCCACTACTGAGTTCCACAGCTGCATATGCTATTAGGAAGTACAGTCTGCTTGGAAGAAATAAGTCACTGGAGGAGTGACCTGGAAGGGTGTACTCTTATCTCTGGCTCCTCCCTTTTCTCTGTGTTTCCTGGCTCCAAAGGTTAAGCAGCTTTTATTCATCATGCCCTTCAATTATGTCATTTCTGCCTTGAAGTCAACCAACCATACGCTGAATCCTCTGGAAATTTCAACCCTAACAAACCTCTCTCCCTTTGTTTTGCAAGTGTTAGTATTTTCTCTCAGTAATGGAACAAAGACTAGTAAAATTGGTGCCAGATAAATGGGATATTTCTTTAACTATACTTGGCCATGTGGTTCAGAATCTGTAAGATTGTTTCAAGGAAAACATTTGGAAAGTTTGGGAGATATCAACCATGAGAATGCTATGAAGAGGGTTTAATGGACAATTATTATCAGAGTTCAGAAGGCCAAAATCCTGGCAGAATGTGGACAGCAACCATCTAGCTCAAAATCTTTCAGTTAGGAATAAGGGCTGTATTGGCAATTGGACTATAAACTATGAGTATACCATTATGGCAAAACAATGTTTATATTTGTCCAAGTTTTGAGACTGTGTAAGGCTCAGTTTAAGAATGATTGACAAATTAGTCTAGCAGAGGAAATTATAAGGCAGCCCAGAGTTCATATGGTGGTGCAGGTACTGCTGCCTTTTTCCCTAAAGATGTATAATGAGAATCAGAAGCAAAAAGGGAAAATAAGAAAAACGTTCAGCATGTCCACAAAAGGAAAAGGACCTACAAAGTTGGGTCCAGACAGAGTGTGTTTGCTGAAAATATCATTGCCAATGCAAAGAAGTTGAGTAGTTTGCATTCAGACAACAGGAAAGACAACATGAACGCAAAACAAGAATGGGCAAGAACCCAAACGTCAGGAGTTGAATGGTGCGGTAAATTTTTTAAGACTTTCATTTGAGAACAGAGCTCTCAGGCACCCTCTTTCAGGGACATCTAAGGAAATATTTCCTGGAATTCAGCCATACAAGCTCTCAGAAGGTACTGCAGTCATGTTCCAAGGGTGGCTCGGCTACTTCATGTGCTAGAAGCAGTCATTGGCATCATCCACTTTGCTCTGGTGAAATGCATGCAGAATGCTAGAATTGTGGGATCATGCAGATGCCAAACTGAATTGAAAAGGAAAACCTGTGAGAACAGGCAACATGTCCCTGAGCAGTTGATGTAAGAATCTGTGAGTAAAGTTGAAAGTGTAGTGGAGACTACAAGAATTTGGAGATGTCAGGAATGTAGAAATTCTGTGAAGAATAGATGTAGGTGGTGAGCAGAGCATGTACAAAAAAGATGCATTCTTGGTTGAAATTTGCAGCACCATAAAACAGGGATGTCCAAACTTTGTGAAGCTCACATTTTGCTAGAAATTTTCCTGGATGTTAGACGTGGAGTTACAGGGTTTAACATTTGCCTTGCTGGTATTTGGTCTTGTTTTGGTTTGATTCCTTTTATTTCCCTATTCCTTTAATAATGAGATTTTGTTTCTGTGCTATTATATGTGAAAAGTTTTCTTTTAGTTTTGTTATAGAGCTTAGAATTTACTTTGAGTTTCAGAGGAGACTCATATTTTTCTTTGAGAAATGCCAGAACTGTTAATAATTTTGTAATTTTTAAAGATAGACTAAACATATTTTGTATAATGAAATATATATGAGACTTTTGGTGGCTCAGAGTGTGATGTTATGATTTAGATCTAAAATGTCCGTAAGAAATTGCTTGTGTTCTTTCTCACATTTTCTCACTATTTAGACAAAACACTAGACATCCAAAGTGAAAAGAGTAAAGGTTTATTTGGGTTCACAGTTTGTGGAGATTTCAGTTCATAATGGTATGGCTACAAGGCAGCATGGCATGGAAGAGGGGCTTTGTAAAGGTGAAATGGTTTATGATGGGAAGAAGGCAGGAAGGCAGCAAAATAGTGAAGTAGCATGGAAGCTGCAGCAATAGGCAATGACAAGAGTAACTCTCTTTCAGCCGGGCGTGGTGGCGCACGCCTTTAATCCCAGCACTTGGGAGGCTGAGGTAGGCGGAGCGTTGTGAGTTCAAGGCCGGCTTGGGCTACAACGCGAGCGCAAGGCCGGCCTGAGCTACATAGTGCAACCCTGCCTCAAAAAACCAGGGCCGGGAGTTTGGCTCAGTGCCTTAAGCATCTGCCCTGGCAGGCGCGAGGT
>RJWM01025618.1:0-29115 GCA_004363535.1 Dasyprocta punctata | reverse complement strand
TGGAAGTCCAAGTTCAGGTTTTCAGTATGATTGGGTCCTGGTGATGATTCTATTTGTAGCGCCAGATATTCTCCTTTTTGTTGTATTCTTACAAGACAGAGAGAGAAAAAGAGAAAGAGAGACAGACAGACAGACAGAGACAGAGACAGATCTGATGTCCCTTGTTACAAAATACTAATCCCATCATAGAGGTCCTACCCTCAAGATCTCATCCAAATCCAACTATCACCAAAAGACCCCATTCCAAAATCATCATGAGAGAGACTGGAGTTTTAAAACACATGAATTTAGACTCTGGGAACCAGTGACATGTGCAGGCCACTGCTGGACTGGGAACAGCCAGATGCCAGCCCCTTCCAGTGCACAGGCTGGCAAACAAGAAGTACCAGTCCCCCGACCCGTAAGCAACCAACTTATCCAGAGAGATACAGCCTGTGATGATAGCTATTGAGATGACATGCAATTGGATGCCTGTGGTACTTTGTTGTTTCATTAGCATTGCAGGTCTAGGGCCAGTGGTCTGATCATAGGTTCAGAAAGTAGTGTTACACAGTGTGGCATCCAGCAGTGGTCTCCTTCTGAGGGTGGTAGCCATTGTTGATTCCCTATGGTCTTGTTTTGAAGTCCTATATCATTTCCATTGTTTTGTTGGGTTGAGTTTTATTCTCTTTTGTTTTGCTTGATTATGTTAAATCCAATGGCAGAAGCAGCCATTTAAAGATAGCAAGATATATTTTAGCAATTTTGGATTTACTATTGGCTCGTTTTGATGTCCTTTATTGCATTCATTGTTTTGTTTTTATTGTTTCTATTCTGTCCTGGTCTGTTTGATTTTTACTATGTCTGAGGTTATCTGCAGCTATTTTAAAGACATCAAAAGGATTACAGTAACTATTGTTGATTTCATAATGTTTTGAAGTCCTGTATTTCTTACACTGGCTTATTTTGATTAGTTTTATCCTGCTTTATCCTCTTTAAAATAAAATTTAAAAAAGAAACATCAATTTAGAGGAGTGGAACACAGTTCAGTCCATAGCAAAAAAATATTAAGCTAGAAATAATCAAATTGCTGAAGGCTGAGTGTGGACTAGAATGGGTGGGAAGTCTCCTGGGGAGATACGAACTTTCTTCCAGGTATGTCCTCCAGAATCGCTACAAGATGCTTACACAGAAAAGCAGAAAGATTGCAAGAAATCTTTCTCCATGGTGATCTTTGGAAGAGGGAAACAGCAGCCACTACCAAAGCTCTACCCAGACCTATCTCTTTGATTTATCTTTTGGAACAAGGATGTTTAAGGGAAAGTACATTAAAACTGTGTCCTGAGAGCATTGGGAAAAACCCACTGCAGCTTCATGCCTTGGAATGAGGAAAAGATTAGGTCCCATGTTATATCTATAGAAGAGGCAAGAGCATTCTAAAACGCATACCTCTGAGATCCAGGCTTACAGTGCCTGCCTGAGCCTGAGACTTCATCAGAACAGTAGGGAATGATCCTCTTTTTGTCTTTCTAGCACTACAGTGACAACATTCCTTATTATTTGACCCATGTTGCATCACTCTCATTTCCTTGCCCCATAATCCATGCATAGCCATTCTGAATCACATGTAATTTTTTCTCTGCCTCTTGTAAAATACATTTTCCCCACACAGTGATCACCTTTCACCTCCACTCAATTGTCTAATTCAGACTCGCCTTTCAAATATTGACTTAGGTATCAACCCCCAGTACAGGTTCCCTGGTCCCTGTTTTAGATGCTAGTCCCTATCTGCCCTTAATCTCTTAGATATTTGTTATCATAGTTACCATACCCTGTGGTCACTGTTATATCTAAAACAACACACAGCAGCCTAGCTTATCACTCTATGCCTTATTCTGCTTTATTTTTCCTCTTAGCACTAGTTACCATTTATCAATGTATAATCTACTCATTTACTTGTCTGTTTAGATTTAGACTTCCTATTTATGGTGTACCCTCTAAGACAGCAATGTTTCATTTCACCAATGTATTCCAAGAATTTAAAAGATTCCTTAAAACCTAAGTGCTAGATAAACACATATGTGATAAGTGCATGGCGGAATGTATTTGCATGTAAATTCTCCAGCTTTTACATATTTGTATCCTCAACACTTAGAACTAGTTTTGTGGACACAAAGTAAATATTTAATAAATGTTTGATGAATATTCCTAATAACAGCTTTACCAAAAACATAAAATTTGTATGATAGATATATGTACAATACTTCGTTTTTTTTTGTATGTGTATAGAGTACCTAAGTTATGTGAATGAAGGAGATATTTAAAATAATTTAATACTATGAGAATATAAATTAGGGAATAAACAATGATAGCCTCCATCTTTGTTTCTTCAATAAAGTAATATGAGATTTGTGGTAGACCAAATTACAGAGATATTCCCCGAGATTCCACTTTTGTGGTTATTCAATCAAACATTAACTTAAGTACTGCTGTGAAAAGACTTCTAATATACTCAAGACCACTAATCAGCTCACTTTACAGTGGGCGAGTACCTGGGTCAGTCAGGTGGCCTCACCTCAGTCAGAAGAGAAGCAACAGAAGAAGACAGGGAGTGCAGCCTACTTGCTGGTTTTGAAGATGAATAGAGGGGTCATGAATCAAAGAATAAGGACAGGTTCTGGAAGGGAGAATACCCTATAATTCACAGCCAACGAGGAAGCAGGAACCTCGGTCCTACTACAAGGTGGGACTAAATTTCACCATTAACCAGGGTGAACTTGGAGTCTGATTCTTTCCCAGAACCTTCAGACAAAACCCTAAACCAGCTGACACTTTGATTTTAGCTTTGTGAGACTCCAAGCATAGAAGCCCACTGATCTACTTCTGACTTACAAAACTGTGAAATAATATGTTGTTTTAAGCCACATAGTAAGCAACACTTAAAATTGTTATGTAGTATATCTGAATGTCCCCTCAAAACTTCATGTGCTCAAAGTTGGGACTCTGGGAAGGTGATTGGATAGTGGGGGTTACACTGATTTGCTGTTATAAGCTGGGGTCTGGTCAGAAGAGGTAAGTCACTGGGTACGTGGCCTTGAAGAATTATCTCCCTTCCTTACTCCTCCCCCTCTCTCTGCTGCCTGAATGCTATTCAGGGAGCCACAGTCCTCTCCCATGCTGACCTGCCTTGGAGACACCAGATTATGGGCTGAAACCTCTCCAAACTGAACCAAAATAAACCTTTTCTCCTTTAATTTGCAGGTATTGGGCATTATGTCCAAGCGACAAGTAAAGTATCTAAGCCAAAAATCTAATTGAATCTCTTCATTTTAAAGACCAGGCAACTGAAGTTCATATTTCCAAGTTGTAATTTTGCCACACAGCAGTGTCCAGTGATTCCGAGCACTTTCTGTCCCACCCATTGATGAGGACAACTGATGAGTAGATGTATGCAACTTTATTTAATGTAAGGGAAGAAAAGGAAAGGTGAAGAAAAGAGAAAGGCAAGAAGGGGTATGTCCCACAAGCATGGCAAGCCAGCATATAAACAGGAGGACAGCAAAACAGGAAGATCGTAGTGGCGGTGAATGCCCTCTCAGACCTGGTTTGCCAGGAATTGCTCTGCCCTCACATCCTAGCCATGATTGAGAGATCATATCCTGTTTAGCCTTCATTCTGGATCTTTGTATTGACAGATTACATTCTGTTTTCCAGTCAGCCTTACATGTCCTAATCTTCTACCTCAGTAAGAAAGCTGATATCAAAAGCTAGGTCTCATCACTGCCAACCTACTGCTCATTCCACAACATAGAATGACAATGCACACTGGTAACTTGCAGCTCTAAGAGACAGATGTAGGGGTGACAGGAAGAAACCCTGCACCTGGCAGAAGAAAGTGGACACGGGCTCTGTACTCCTTGAATCAGTACTTGGAAGTCATTCATTATCTCAGAGAGAGCAATGGAGGCTGACCTTGCTTTCTTTATAGGGTCAGAACAATAAGCACTTACCACATATAAAATATTTCATTAAATTCTATTATATAAACAAAACTAGATTTATGAACTCACATAGCTCACTTACAAACAGATTTCTTTAATGTCAAGTAACATATATTATACAAAAGGTAAACAAAGAGACTTTTGAAGCAATCTAAGCTCAACATCTAACCCAAACATTTAAAAAGGGGGTGTAAAATCTCTACTGCATCTTAAAGGATCACCTTTGCCACCAGAAAAGGGCTCTTCAGGCAGGAGGACCTAGAGAAGCTCAAATATATAAACAAGAAATATCATGATAAAATGGCAAGTAGCTCATTTTTCAAGGAAAAAAAAGAGTTTGAGTAGATCATAGGCAAAAGCCAGATAATTAAATCCAGTATATGACTTGCCAGGGAATATGAACATTGTTCTTTAGTTAGTAAGTTCCTTCCTAACAGGTTAAGGAAGGTAAGAAATGTGACAGTATAGATTGATCAATAAGAGCTCAGACTAGAAATGTGTATAGAAGCTATTACTCTGATAATATAGTCCAGGTATGAGGCAATAAAGACCTAAAATAAGAAAGCAATTATAGGTATTGGAAGAGAAGAAAAATTCAATAAATTTCTAGAAGAGGAAATCATAACCATGCCTGTATGGTAGAATTCCGTTGTCCTATGCAGATGTCGGGAACTGAATCTCTAGAGGCAAGAACAGGCAATTCCTAAGAGATCCATAAATGACACTGCTAAGCTTATAGGTTACTGAGCTCTTCTAGATCAGGAGTTGTCCAAACCTGACCCGTGAACTGAATCTGACCCAGTGACTGTCTTTTTACAACCCATGAATTAACACTGGTTTTTACATTTTTAATGATTGAAAACAATCAAAAGATTTTATAATAAGTAAAATTACATGACATTCAAATTTCATTGTCCATGAATAAAATTTTACTGGAGCACAGCCATACTCATTTGCTTTCATAGCATAATGACTATGGTTTCTTTCACACTACAATGGTGGAGTTCAGTAGTAGTGACACAGAACATATGGCTAGATAAAACCTGAAATATTTACTATCCACTCCCTTACAGAAAAAATCACCAACTCCTAGTCTGGAGCAATGATTCTTATTCTTGGCTGCACATTGGAATCAGCTGCATGTCCCTAGTGGGATCTCTGGGGATGAAACCAAGGCATCACGTATTTTTTAAAATCTCCCTGGTGAGTTTTACCCTCAATAGTCAATGTTGAGAACTATTGATTTAGAGAGTTATATTGTCAAAACTTAGTGATTGATTAAATGTGGTTAGTGAAGGAAAGAAATGGTATATGGATTTTTAAAACACATTTTTGAGGTTTATAGCTGTTACTATGAGTTCCTTAAAGGTAAAGAATAAAATGTCTTCTGTATCCTCTGTACCCAGCATTGTGTTTGATGCACCAAGGGTGGTCAGTGAAACTTCACTGTATGAACACATGAATGACTTATGCCTCAAAGAAGCAGTCTGCATTCAAGACACCTGAGATATACTTGATGTTCATGGAAATCTTTTGAAAAGTTGAACTTGTCTGTCTACATAAAATACATAGGTTTAACTTAAACAAGACTAACTTAGTAATGTTTCAAATAATTAAGAGAAATTATGCATAAGATTATAAGGCAGTCATCATAAAAATCAATTTTCACTTACTCCATTGTTTGAAGCAAAATAATTTTCTTTTAATTCTGGCACAAATCATTTTCATAACATTCTCTTCTGAATATTTAAAATAATTCAAATAGAGCAAATCAGGTTAGAACAGAATACAATTGTTTTTGGCCCAGAGCCCTTACAAAAGTCTGAAAGCAAAGAATAAATATGTGACAGTTTAAATAAATGATAATGATCAAAACAAAAAAAGTTAGACGTCATGTTTGAGTATTTTTAAAAAGTGAAAACTTTACAGAAATCATTATTTTTGGTATCTAAAATAGGTCTAGACATCAACTGCAGTTAGCCATTTCTTCTTGTATAAGAATAGATACTAGTTTAATTAAGCCCTCTTTACCCACCCTACTCTGTTATGCTCACAAGTATTTTGTACCTTTCTTCAGTGTGCATACACTATTTTTGAAACAGGGAGGGAAAAAAAAGCAGGATGTAGGAATTTCAAATACATGGATGCTAGAGGATATACAGCTCTTAATCACTGCAATGGGTATTGTTTCAGTATAGGTTGTCATAGAGACATGTTTGAGTTATGACAACCCAACTTAAAATAACAATTGTGATCCGTTCAATCACTTTTGCTATTTTTACCTATATTAATTTTTATATGAAACAGCAGAATAGCAATGCTTTGAACAAATATCTAAGATTTCCCATCCTTGATAAAATCTCTACTAGTCCATTGAGAGTGAGCAGAGATGAAACAGCCATAAAATTTCAAACAGAATCTTTATATGCCTCTAACAGGCACAGTATAGTTTTAAAGCACGGTTTTCATGAGTAATGGTAACTGAAATATGTTACCCTGTTTGATGTTTCCATTCCATTGGAAATGTTTTGTATGTTTCAGGAAGGGACAAAGCTACAGGAATGAATAACAGATGAGAGGATATTGAGACTGGAGATGGAGAAGGGATTGACTCCAAAGAAACAACAAAAGGGAAATTTGCAGAATTATAGAACCATATCTAGGTGACAGTAGTAGTAGTTTCACAAAGCACATGTTTTTTAAAACTCAGAACTGTGCATTAAAATCAATGGCTTTTACTATATTTAAATTTAAAAATAAGTAAAAACTTTAAAATACTGCACACATAAAAATCTAATTGCTTTGGAAAACCTTTTGTATATTTAACAGAGCAAACGATGTATTATTTACATAGATGCAAGTGTGACAGGCATTTGCACAAAAGGAACACATTTGTTCTTTTATATCTCACAAGCCAGTATTCCATGTATTTTTTAAAGAGAAATAAATAAAAATAATAATAAAACAAAGATTCAAAGCAAATTAGTAGGACAGTTACAATAATTAATACATTGCATACTGGTGTCTTCATAGTAATTATTCAGAGTACAGGACATAGGTATCTTATCTGTCCAAACAATATTAGTGCAAACCTATCTTTCCAATGAACTAAGAGAAAATAGTTGTATAACTATCGTAACTATCTTGTGTATAAATATAGCTTTTCTTTTCCCCTTTCTCTCTTTCCCCTTTCCCCCATCACAGTTTGACTTTTCTTTTGAACAGTTTCTTCCCAATTCACAATATCTATTGTATATTTTGAATCTTATTTACTGCTTCAGTTTCTCATGCTTGTGAGACAATGTGATGTTTACACATAGCAGTCTGATTTATTTCACTTATGAGTATGGTCTCAAGTTTCATCCATTTACCTATAAAATTCTCCAGTTTACCCTTCTTTATGGCTGAGGAGTACTCCATTATATAAAAAGCTACATCTTTTTTAGTCATTCCTCAGTTGATGGACGTTTGGGTTGTTTCCAAGATTTAGTTATTGCAAATCGTGCTGCTATAAACATGAGGGCACTTATACCACTGTGTATGATGTTTTTAATACTTCTGGGAAGATACCCAGAAGGGGACTAGCTGATCAAATGGGACTTCTAATTCTAGTTTTTTAAGGAATCACCACACTGATTTCCACAGTGGTTGCACCAGTCTGCACTCTCACCAACAGTGGAAAACAGTTCCTTTTTCCCCACAGCCCTGCCAGCATTTGTTATCAGTTGATTTTTTGATGATAGCCATTCTTTCTGGAGTGACATGGAATCTCTGTGTTGCTTTAATTTGCATCTCTCAAATGATCAATGATGTTAAGCATTATTTCATGTATTTGCCTTTTGTATTTTTTCCTCTAGGAAGTGTATATTCATCTCAGACGCCCATTTTTGGATTGGGTCTTTGAATTTGGGGTTCTGATTTTTTTTCAGTTCTTTATATGTTTTAGATAGAAGTCCTTTGCCTGGGGGACAGTTGGCTAAAATTTTTTTCCACTCTGTGGGTTGTCTTTTAACTTTGTTGGTGATTTCTTTTGTTGTTCAAAAGTTTTTTAATAAGGTGAGATCCCATTTGTTGATTTTTTGTATTGTTTCCCTTGCAGTCTGGGTTTTGTTCATGAAGTCTCTGCCTACATCTATGTATTCAAAATGTCTACCTATTTTCTCTTCCAGTTAATTTAGTGTTTCTATTTTAATATTTAGATCTTTTATCCATTTTTACTTTAGTTTAGTGCATGGTGATAGACATGGGTATGGTCTTAGTCTTTGGCATGTGAAAAGTCAATTTTTCCAGCACAATTTACAAGTTTTTATTAAAGAGACTATCTTCCTTACAGTGAACGTGTTTTGTTCCTTTGTCAAAAATAAGGTAAGCCTGTATTTGAAAATGAACACTCATTTCTTTCCTTCTTTGATTCACCATTCAAACTTGATTAATAATCTTTATAGGTGTTCGTCTTTGAGTCCATAGTTTATATAATCCGCATTTGCTGTAGCCACTAAGTAGCTGCTAAAACCTTCTCAGGTCAGCAAATGGACACAGAGCAGTCTGCACACCCCACCTGTACTTCTTCTAACCTGTACCACAAAGGTCAGGTGCACCAAAAATGGTAACATTATATGTTTTTCTTTCTACTTCGCTTTGTTAGCCTTTATAGACTAACCACTAAAGTTTAATAAAATGCTAAACTCAAGTCTGAGTCAAATAATCAAGTTTCTTCTGTCCTGAAAATTTGACTCAGATCTGTAGTACTTGTATGAAAAAAATCTACTTATGGATACAGGAATGAGGTATGCTAAAACATTAGAATTTCTTTTTAGTTCATAATTTGTGAATGCATTGCCTACCAGTGATAAAGTCTGAATAAAATCAAAAAGAAACCAGTGGGAGATCTGTGTGAGTTTATTTAAAAGCTACATTGAGAAGTAGGGAATGGGAATTAACCTTTCTTATTTAACATAAACCCCAAGAAGTCATCAGACAAGAAACACAAAAGTGAATAAGTTAGAAAGAATGCTCAGCCTCAAACATTATAAAAAGAAGTGCAAATTAAAACAAGATTTTTCTCATTTATCAAACTGTAAACATTTTTAAGCTTCTAGTCAAACATTGGTGTGGAGAAATGAGCATACACAGGCATTACTCATGGAGGCATAAAATCTTCAGACAGTATTTGTATGTGTACATATTCTTTGTACCATTACTCTGTATCTAGAAGTCTATCCTCCAGATATGCTCACAAAAATATGCCAAGATGTATCTATAAATGTTGTCTCAACTTTGTTGATAGAAAACATTATACGACATTAAATAAACTGTGATGTACCAATAAAATGGAGTGTTTTGCTGCTTTAAAATTAATAAACAACAAAAAATAAAATTAAAATAAAATTAATAAACAAAATGATACAATATGGAAGTGTCTGAAAGATGTAGTATTACATTTAGAAGGAACATCAAAAGTGGTAAAGTAAAATAGAAAAAAACCCTTCTCTTCCACTTACTAGACCTAAAAACTCTTGACATAATTAAAAATGGGAACTATGAAAAAATAACAAGATTCACTCCACCTGCCAGCCACCACCACCAGAAGCCTCCTTCCTGCGAGCAGCCATCACGGGTAGAGAGAGCCAGCAGGTCCGCCTCTGCCTGCCAGGTGCAGACAACAGAAGGCTTGCTTCTTGTGGGCAGCCAGTGGGAACAGGGACATGCAGCCAGGTAAGCCCCATGCACTGCACCTGCAGGCCACCACTGGAGGCCCTTGCTCCCTTTGGGTAGGCAGCACCCACTGGGAGAATCAAACACATCCCTGTGTGCCTGCCACTATTGCAGGAATACCAGTGCAGACAGTGTGGCTGAGAGAAGTAGCCCTACCACCACACAACCCCAGCCATCAGGGAAGCCCCAGTGTAGATGCACAGGTGTGGAAGCCCACCCCACTCCGTGCTATCTTCCTGTAAACCCTGGATGAGAGGAACACAGGTGCCTGTCCCATTCCCCTACACTGCAGAGGGGCAGCCAATATGGGAAGTTGCCTGGGACACCACAACCAGCTTGTTGGGAGGAACCCAGAAGAATGTCAAGACAAAGGAGCAAAAGGCAATCTGAGACCTCCAGCCCACACAGAACAAGTCTGGGAGATAGGAACATAGAAGAAAACGGAAGTCATATACCTGAAGCCTCTGAGAGGATAACAAATGAAGTAAAGAAACAACTTCATGAGACTGTAAAAGTAATCATATCAGAAATAATGTCTCAGGAAAAGAAGAAATGAAAAAACATAATGAAAGAATTGCTCAGCATACCTAAAGAAAACATAGGTTAAAAAAAGGAGGAGCATATGAAAATGATGGAAACCTTGAATGAACAATATGGAAAGGAATTACAATGCATGAAACAGATTCAAAAAGGTCTCCAGGAAATTAAAAAGTCAATTGAAAGCTGGCAAAACTGCTTGAAAAAGACTGAAGATAGACTTTCAGACCTTGGAGACAGGATTGCAACTAGTGATCGTGAAAGAAAAGATCTTTAAAAAATAACAACGAATCAGGAAATAACAATTCAATGGCTGCAAGGAAATGCAAAGAGAAATAATTTAAGAGTGATAGGTATCAATGAAGAAGCAGGGGTCAACACAAATGAAATAAAAAGGCTATTTACAGAAGTAATAGCAGAAAACTTCCCAAACATGGGAAAAGAATCTGGTGTACAGATAAGTGAGGCATATAGAACTCCAACTAGCCAAAACCAAAGTAAATCTACACCCAAATATATAATAATCAAGATCCCAGAAATTCAGCACAAGAACAGAATATTAAAAGCTGTTAGAGAAAAGAAACAGATCACCTATGTAGGAAAACCAATCAGAATCACGGCAGACTTGTCAGCACAAGTCACCAAATCAAGAAGATTTTGGATTGAAGTGTTTCAAATCCTAAAAGAAAACAACTTCCAACTCAAATTGACATACCCTGCAAAACTATCTTTCAAAACCGATGGAAAAATAAGATACTTCCATGATAAAGAACACCTTAAGGAATTCATGACCACCCAACCAACCCTACAGAGAGTGCTGAAGGATATTCTAGATGGAGATAAAAATGATGACCATGGTTCCAGGAACAGTAGCAGAAGAGGATCACCAAATAGGACAGGCAATTAAATGAAGGGGAAAAGTGGAGGGACAACAGCAGGAGATTAGCATGGCAGAGACAAACTAATGTGTGCTGGTTGTAACCATTAATGGATATGGCCTCAATTCAACAATAAAAAGAAACACAGGGAGAGTGGATCAAGAAACAAGATCCATCAATATACTGTATACAAGAAACACATTTAACTGGGTGTGGTGGTGCATGCCTGTAATCCCAGCACTTGAGAGGCTGAGACAGGAGGATCATTGTGAGTTCAAGACCAACTTGAGCTACAAAGTGGGTTCAAGGCCAGCCTGAACTGCCTAGTGAGACACTGCCTCAAAAAATAGGGCCAGGGATTTAGCTCAGTGGCTTATGCACCTGCCTGGCAGGCATGAGGTTGTGAGTTTGATCCCCAGTAATAAAAAAAGGAAAAAAGAAAAGAAAATAAAGACATTTAACCTGAAAGGAAATTCATAGACTGAAAATCAAAAGGGAAAGAAAATTGTTTCATGTGACAGGAGACCAGAAAAAAGCAACGGTAACTTGCCCATCAATCACAGAATGGATAATTAAGATACAATATTTTCATACAATGGAAAGCTGCCTAGCTATAAAGTAGGATAATCTCGAGGCTCTTGTAAGATAAATGGATGCAATTGGAGGTCATGTTCATGGGCGAAACAGTTTGAACTCATATGGGTGAACACTAGCATAAAAAACAGAAGGAGCTAGTGGTATCCAAAACCATAATAGATATTATAAAAGTGATAGGGGAGGAAACACCTAGGAGGAGAAGGTGTAACCAATGTTAATTTCTTATTTTCTTGTCTTGAACTCTTGCCATGTTTCCACAATTTTGTTAGGTTTGGTTCTATTCTGTCTTGTTTTGTTAGATTTTATTGTGCCTGATGATATGGGCAGCTATTTTTAACATAATGGGATGTATTATGTTAATCATAGTTGGTTTCCTATTATTTTGTTTCTAAGTCCTATAATGCTTTCATTCTTTTGTTTAATTGGTTTTATTCTATTTTGTTTTGTTTGATTTTATTGTGTGTGATGGTATGAGCAGTTGTTTTGAAGAAAATGAGACATTGTAATAACCATTGTTCATTTTCTGTTATCTGTTTTTGAAGTCCCATAATGCTTTCATTCCTTTGTTTTGTTTGTTTTTAATCTGTTTTCTATTATTTGATTTCATTGTGTATGAGGGTATGGATAGATATTTTGAAGAGAACAAGAGACATTATGGTAGCCACTGTTGATTTCCTATTATCTTGTTTTGAAGTCCTGTAATGCTTTCATTCTTTTGTTTTGATTGGTTTTGCACTATTTTATTCTGTTTGATTTTATTGTGTGTGAAGATATGGACAACTATTTTGAAGAAAACAAGACACATTATGTCAGCCACTATTGATTTCCTGTTGTCTTGTTGTGAAGTCCTGTGTTGCTTGCATTGTTCTGTTCTGATTTGCTTTGTTTTGTTTTGTTTTGTTCTCTTTAAAATAAAAAAAAAACAAGATCCAAAGTTCAGGAAGAACCAAAATCTGGGAGAGTTACCTATAACAGAGGAGAGTTTTGCAGTTTTATTTCTTTCTATATTATCCAACTTTGATCCAAAGGCAACAAAACAAAGTAGTGGATGGACAGCATAACTTCAGAGAAAACCAAGGAAAAAGGGAGAGAGAAGTCATGAATTACCAATACTGGGAATAACAAACCCTAATCATATTGAAAGAATAATAAGAAAGTACTGCAAGTATTACTATGCCCATATATTCAACAACCAAGATCAAATGGTCTTGAAACACAGAACTAATAAAACAAAAAGAAACAGATAACCTGAATATCTCCATATGTGCTGAGAAACTGAAAACTTTCTACGAAAAAAATTCAAATCCATGTTGTATTTTTGGAGATTTCTACCAAATATTTAAGAAAGAAATAGGATTAATTCTATACTATTTCTTTCAGAAAATGCAAGAGGAGAAAATATTTCCCCATTCATTTTATGAGGTAAGTATCACACTAATATCAAAGCAGGAAAAGATATGAGAAAACAGTTGTCCAATATCTTTGTGACTATGACTGCAGAAATCCACAATAAAATATTAGCAAACTGAAGCTACCAACATATAAAAGTATAATGAATTCACCATGAGCAAAGGGAGGTTCATCAAAGGAATGCAGAGTGGGTTCAATAGTCAAAATGTAACTCACTGTGCTAGGGAAAGTCATACACTATTTTAATTGATAAAGAATTTAAAAGACTAACAAAACTCAACAATCACTCTTAACAAAAAAAATCTCTCCAGAGTAGGAATAAAAGGGAGCTTTTTTTCTCAACCTATATGGACATCCACAAAAAAAATTTGAATAACTCCATGCATATTATCTGATCATAGTGCACTAAAATTGGAAATGAATAACAAAAAAACCTACAAGAACCCTATAAACACAGGGAAATTAAATAATACTCTTCTAAACTACCAATGGGTCACAGGAGAAATTAAAGAAGAAATTAAACAATATCTAAATTGAATGAAAATGCAAATACAAATTACCGGAACCTGTGGGACAAAATGAAAGCAGTTCTCAGAAGGAAATTTATAGCACTAAACTCCCACATCAGAAAAATAGAAAGAACACACATCAACAACCTAATGCTGCACTCAAACTTCTAGAAAAAGAAGAGCAAGTCAAGTCCAAAGCTCAAAGAAGGGAGGAAATTATCAAGATCAGAGCAGAAATTAATGCAATTGAAACTAAGAAAGTAATACAAAGGATTAATAAATTGAAGACTTGGTTCTTTGAAAGAGTAAATAAAATTGATAAACCCCTAGCCAACCTAATCAGAAAGAGGAAAGAAAAAACTCAGATCCACGCAATAAGAAATGAAAAGGGTGAAATCACTACTGACCCTGTAGAAATACAGAAGATCATCAACACCTACTTCGAAAACCTTAACCACCATAAATTCGATAACACAGAAGAAATGGACAGCTTCCTAGAAACCTATGAATTACCAAAGCTGAATCAAGAAGATGTAAAACTGCTGAATAACCCAATTTCAGATAATGAAATTCAAAATGTAATCAGGCCCCTTCCAACAAAGAAAAGCCCAGGACCTGATGGATTCACAGCTGAATTCTACAAGAAATTTAGAGAAGACTTAATGCCAACACTCCTCAAACTCTTCAACGAAATTGAAAGGGAAGTAAGTCTCCCTAACTCATTCCTGGAATCAAGTATTACCCTAATACCGAATCCAGAGAAAGACCCAACCAAAAAAGAAAATTATAGGCCAATCTCCCTAATGAACATAGATGCAAAAATCCTCAATAAAATACTGGCAAATAGAATACAGAAAGTTATCAGAAAGATTATACACCATGATCAAGTGGGATTCATTCCAGGAATGCAGGGATGGTTGAACATATGCAAATCAATAAATGTAATACACCATATCAACAGGACCAAAGACAAGAAGCAGATGATCATCTCAATAGCTGCAGAAAAAGCTTTCAACAAAATTCAGCACCCATTCATATAAAAACCCTACAGAAAATCAGAATAGGTGATCTCTACTTCAACCTGATAAAAACCATATATCATAAACCAATAGCCAACATTTTACTAAATGGAGAAAAACTGAAAACTTTCAACCTAAAATCAGGAACAAGACAAGGATGTCCATTATCACCACTTTTATTCAACATAGTTCTGGAAATCTTAGCCAGAGCAATTAGACAAGAGAAAGAAATAAAGGGAATAAGGATAGGAAAGGAAAAAGTAAAATTATCTCTCTTTGCAGATGATATGGTACTCTACATAGAAGACCCCTAAAAATCCATTAGAAGACTTCTAGATGCAATAACCAAATTCAGTAATGTAGCTGGATACAAGGTGAACACTCAAAAATCAATAGCATTCCTGTATATAAACAACAAAGCCACTGATAGAGAAATAAGGGAAACCAACCCTTCACTATAACATCCAAAAAAAATGAAATACTTAGGAATCAATCTAACAAAGGAAGTAAAAGATCTATACAGTGAAAATTGCATTACTCTGAAGAAGGAAATAGAAGAAGATTTCAGAAAATGGAAAGATATTTCCTGTTCATGGATAGGAAGAACAAATATTGTGAAAATGGCCATTCTCCCAAAACTATCACACAGATTTAATGCAATCCCAATCATAATACCACTTGCTAATAATACCACTCACAGAGCTAGAGAAAGCATTCTTGAAATTCATCTGAAACAAGAAAAGACCTAGAATAGCAAAGAAAATTCTGGGCAACAAAGGGAAGGCAGGAGGCATCACAATCCCTGACTTAAAACTATACTACAAAGCCACTGTGATAAAATCAGCATGGTACTGGAATCAAAACAGACCTGAAGATCAATGGAATAGATTAGAAGATACAGTCACAACTACAAACACACTTAGCCACCTCATCTTTGACAAAGGGGCCAAACATGTACATTGGAAGAAAGATAGCCTCTTTAACAAATGGTGCTGGAAAAACTGGCTATCTATATGCCATAAACTAAAACTAGATCCATGTCTATCACCATGCACTAAAATAAAGTCAAAATGGATCAAAGATCTGAATATAAAAACAGAGACACTAAACTTACTAGAAGACAAAGTAGGTAAAAATCTTGATGACTTAGGAGTAGGCAGAGAGTTCATGACTGAAAATCAAATTGTACAGGAAACACTTTCCAGAATCAACAACTTGGATCTCATCTTACTAAAAAGTTTTTGCATGTCAAAGAAAATCTCCAACAGAGTGAAAAGATGACCCACCAACTGGGAAAATGTCTTAGCCAATTTTCCATCAGACAAAGGACTTCTATCTAAAACATATACAGAATTAAAAGAAATCAGGCCCCTAAAATTCAAGGACCCAGTCCAAAAATGGGCATCTGAGATGAATACACACTTCTTAGAGAAAGAAACACAAATGGCAAATAAATATGTGAATAAATGCTCAACATCAATGGTCATTCAGGAAATGCGAATTAAAACAACACTGAGATTCCATCTCACTCCAGAAAGTAGGGCCAAGATTAAAAAATCAACCAACAACAAATGCTGGAGGGGCTGTGGGGGAAAAGGAACTCTTCTCCACTGTTGGTAGGAGTGTAGACTGTGCAACCACTGTGGAAGTCAGTGTGAAGATTCCTCAAGAAGCGAGGTTTAGAGGTCTCATTCAATCCAGCTATCCCTCTTCTGGGCATTTTCCCAGAAGAATTGAAAACATCACACCACAGTAATATCTGTGTGCCCATGTTTATGGCAACCCAATTTGTAATAGCCAGATCTTGGAAACAACCCAAATGCCCATCAATCAAAGAATGGATTAAAGAGATGTGGTATTTTTATACAATGGAGTACTACTCACCTATCAAGAAAGATTGTATTGAGACTTTTATAAGTAAATAGACATGACTTGAGACCATACTCATAAGTGAGATAAATCAAACTCACATGTGTAAATACCATATTGTCTCCCTAGTGTAAGAAACTGAAACAGTATATATGATCCAAAATCTACAATAAATACTATGTAAGGGTAAAGAATTGCTCAAAGAGCAAAAGTAACTGGGAAGGGAAAAGGGGGAAAGAGGGAAGGGAAAAGGAAAAAGATATAAATCTGTATATATGTATATGTAAGATACCTAAAATGAACATAATGCTGAACCTATTAGCTATTGAGAAAGAACAGTTAATACTCATATGATTAGATCAATTTTACATGTCTATATCTGTTAATGTAAACAACCATTTTGAAGGTAACGATATGCAATATTGCAACCATTGTCAAGTTCTATCATCTTGTTTTGTAAACCTATAATGTTACTTTTGTGCATTTGCTCTAGTCATTTGTTTGTCTCTTTTGCTTTTTGTCTTTCTTATATGTGTCTTTTTTTCTCTTAAATAAAAAAAATCAGTCACTCCCACTGAAATACATAATACTGAAAGACTAAATGAGTATATTTCCACTAAAATAGGGAATTGGACACGGATATCCATTCCACCACTTCTATTTATAAATTCATCTATTAATTCATAGGAATCGGAATCAAAATTCTAGTCATTGTTATGCTGATTCTAACAAATTATATAAGAAAGCACTGGAACTAGAGTGCCCAAATCATTTTGAAAAAGAAAAACAAAGTTGTAGAATACACTATCTGATTTAGCACTTACTATAAAGTTATAATTTAAGACAGTGCATTGTTGGCAAAAGGACAAATATGTATAAAATAAAATCCAGAAATAGAACTAAACAATATGGTCAATTTATTTTTTTCTTTGCAAAGATGCAAAGACAATTGAATAAATAATGGATAGTTTTTTTTTTAAAGGCCGAAGTGAATTATTGAAATTTTGTCAAAAGAATGAATCTTGACCCATATTTTACACCTTAGACAAAAAATAAAATGGGAGATAAACTTAAATGTAAAACTTTAAGAGCTTTAGGACAAAACATAGGAAAATATATTGCAATTTTGGAGTAGGCAGTTTTTACATATACAAAAAAATGATCTATAAAATGGAAAAATTTATAAATTAGATTTTATGAAAATCTAAAACTTTTGCTCTGTGAAAAACATCATCAAGACAATGAAAAGGCAAACCACAAACCAGGAGAAAATATTTGCAAACCACATTTCTGAGAACTGACTTGTATCCAGAAAGTAAAAAGAGCTCTTCAAATGTATCAATAAGAAGAAAATAACTCAATTTTTAAATTGAGCAAAATATTTCAGCAGATATTTCACCCAAAAAAAAAAACTATACATATGGGAAAAAAGATGAAAATATGTGGCAACCTTAGTCATTAGTGCAAATTAATACTACAGTAAGTTTTGCTTCATATCTATTAGAATAGCTGAAACATAATTTTTAAACTAATTGCTAATAAAGACTTTGAGCAATTAGATTGTTACCAGAAATCCAAAATTCAAAAACCACTTTGAAAATAGCTCTTGATACTTTCTTATAAATTCAAATATGTGCACAAACACCAGGTATTTCATTCCTAGGTATTTATTTAAGAAAAACAAAAATGATATTGACATAAAAACCTATAAATGCTTTCTACAGTAGTTTCATTCAGAGTTAACAAGAACTCAATCAACTCATGTGTCACTGCACTGGAAGGACTTTTAATTAAACACTATCCATATAATGGAATACTAATCAGCAATAAAAATGAATGAAATATAGTAAGCTGAAAGATACATGGTCAAGATACAGAAGTTTATTGCATTATTACATAATAGCACTATTTAAACAATTAGAATTTGAAATTAAAAAACAAAACACTTTTTTGAATTTGCACCCAGAAATGTAATAAGTAGGTATAACTTTAATACAACATAAGAATTACAGAAGGAAAATTTAAAAACTGATGAAACATAATAGCAAGTGGGGAGATAGTCCATGTTCATGGATATAGATTCAATATTGAGATGTCATTTATTTTCAAATTGTTTCATAGTTTCAAAGCAATCTCAGTCAAAATTCCAGAAACTGCAGGGTTTAGTGGCACACAACTGTAATCCTAACACTTGGGAGGCTGAGGTAGGAGGATTGCTGCAAATTCGAGGCCAACCTGGGCTACAAAGTGAGCTCAAGGCCTGCCTGAACTGCATAGTGAAGCATTGTCTCAAAAAAAAAAAAGACAAAATTCCAGAAACTCATTTTGTGTTTATCAATAAAATTATTCTAAAATTTTTATGAAGCAGAGCATGATGGCACATGTAATTCCAGCACTTGGGAAACTGAAGCAGGAGGATAGTTTGTAGTTTGATACTACATGGGTTACATAATGAATTTAATGCCAGCCTGGACTACATAGCAATAATAATAATAATGTTGTATGTAAAGGCAAAAAATAGCCGATATTACATTGAAAAAGAATAAAGTAAGAATTGACACAATCTGACTTCAAGAGTTACTATAAAGCTGCAATCACAAAATGAAGATGATGTAGGCAAAAGAACAAGTAGATTTATGAAAAAAATAGAAGACTCAGAAATAGAATCATAAAAATAGAGGCAACTACTGTGGAAATCAGTATGGAGATACCTCAAAAAACTAGGATTGGAAGTCTCATTCAATCCAGCTATTCCCCTTTGGGTATTTCCCCAGAAAAATTTAAAATGTCACATCACAGTGATATATGTGCACCCATGCTTATAGCAGCACAATTTGTAATAGCTAAATCTTGGAAACAACCCAAATGCCCATCAACCACAAAATGGATTTAAAAAGATGTGATATTTTTATACAATGGAATATTACTCAACTATAAAAGGGATAATCGAGGTTTTTATAGGTAAATGGAGGCAACTTGAGACTATATTCACAAGTGAAATAAATCAGACTCACATATGTAAATATCGTATTCACTGCTGAGTGTAAAAAATAAGTAATAATAATAAAAAACTGAAAGAGTAATAAGATCCAAAATGTACAATAGATATTGTAATAATGAAAGGGAAAGTAAGTGCTCAAAAGGGAAGAACAACTGGGATAGGGAAAAGGAGAAATGGAAGAAAGGAAAAGATTATGTGTATGTAGGTATACACATATAACTGTATGTATGTACATATGTGCAATATGGACAACCATACTACTAATTCTCTGTTAGTTCATCAAAAATAACAGTTTATGCTGTCATTGTTTGATTGTTTTATCATTTTTTATGCCTAGCTCTTGTAACCTAAACAACTACTTCTAAGATAGCAATATGCAATACATTAACTAGTGTTAATTTCTTACTGTTCTTTTACATTCTGTAATATTTATCTCCTTTTTGCTTTTTTGATTTTAAAATAAAAAATAAAGAAAAAACAAAAAATACATCCAATTAATCTCATACAAATGGACAAAGTCAATTCAATTAAGACAAGAGAGTGTTTTCAGCATGTGGTTCTAGAACAACTGAACATCCATGTGCAAAAAATAAATCTAGGTGCTGATTACACACATTTTTTAAATTTTATTTTAAAAATAAAGCCATACAAAATAAAATGGGATAAAACCAATCAAAACAAAACAATGGAAGGATTACAGAACTTCAAAACAACAGGAAATCAACAATGGCTACTATAATATATCTTGTTATCTTCAAAATAGCTGCTCATGCCATCAGACATAATAAAATCAAAAAAATGAAACAATAAAACCAAACAAAGCAATGAAAATGATATAAGACTTCAAAATAAGATAATAGGAAATTAACAATGGCTACCATAATGCCTCTTGTTATCTTCAAAATACCTATCCAGACCATCAGACATGGGCATGTAAAATTAACTTTATCGGGTAATATGCTATGTACTCCCAAGTCCTCATATAATATTGATGGGGCTGAGTTATTGGTTTGTTGTTGGTTTGTTGTCTGGCAATGTGAGTGCTGTGCCCGCCCAGGGGTGGAGCCGACATACAATGTAAGGGAAGGCGGGTCTTCCTCTTGCACTTCCGCTTCTGCCTCTCTCTCTCTCTTGCAAGCATGCCTTGTGGCTTGCAGCCACGATGAACTGTAGCCCCACCACCCCATGCTGACTTGGAACCAACTAATGGACTGAAACTCCTGAGAAACTGTAAGAATAAACCTTTCCTTCCCTAATTTTGGGAGTCAGGTATTTTGTCTCAACAATGAGCGAAAAGTAGCCAAGACATTAACCAAACAATACAAAAACTAAGTTGCTTCTTTACTTCAGTTGCTAGCTTTTCTGAAATTTCAGGTGTGTGGTTTCTAATTTCTATTATGTCTGTGTCTCCTGAACTTGTTCTGTGTGGGCTGGGGGTCTGAGATTGTATTTTGCTCCTTTGCCTTGACATTTTCCTCTGTTCCTCTGAATCAGTCCATTGTTGCATCCCAGGTACTTCCTGCATTGGCCACCAGTCCCTCTGTGTAGTGAATTGGACTAGGCACCTGGGTTCTTCCAATCCCGGGTTCCTGGAGCAGTGGAGAGGCACAGGGTGATGGTTCACTAATGCTCCCCCAATGGCAGCAGGGCCTCAGGGAGGGGCTTCTTCTCTGGGCAGCACTGCACTGCTGTATCTCTCTGGGCCACTGATGCATAGGCTTTGGGTTGCTTTAGTACATTTTAATAATTTAATTCCAAATGCATTATAAACTTAAATGTAAATTACAAAACTCTCAAACTTCTAGAAGATAACATAGGAGAAAATCTAACCATGCATTTGGTGCTAACACTTTAGATACAAGACCAAAAGCATGATTTACAAGAGAAAAATTTGATAAACTAGACTTTGTTAAAATTAAAAACTTTTGCTCCACAAAAGACACTGTTCAAAGAATAACAAGCCACAGACTATGAGAAAAATCTTTACAAAATACACTAATTAAAGGATTGAAAACCAAAATATACAACCATAAGAAATGAAAAATCAATTTAAAAATAGGCTAAGATAGCTGGGCACGGTGGCATATGCCTATATTCCCAGCACCCTGTGACACTGAGGCAGGAGGCTTGCAAATTTCAGTCTGGCAATTTAGTGACTCTACAAGACCCTGTCTAAAAAGAAAAAAATAAGGAGTGGGGATTTCACTCAATGTGGAAACCCTACGTTCAATTCCCAGTACCACAAAAAACAAATAAATATGAGCAAAAGTCTGAATAGACTCCTCACCAACGATGTACAGATGGTCAACAAGCAGGTGAAAAAATATCCCACATCATGTGCCATTAGAAAACTATAAATTAAGACAATAATGAGACACTACTACACACTTATTAGAAAGGCTAAAATTTAAAACATTGACACCACCAAATGCCAGCAACAATGTGGAGCAACAGGAACTCTCAGTCGCTGCTAGTGGAAAAGCAAAACTAGTACAGCCACTTTGAGGACATTTTTATAGTTCCTTTCAAAACTAAATATACTCTTATAAATATAACTGGGCAATCATACTGTTTGGTATTTACCAAAATGATTGAAAACTTAAATGTACCTGAAGCCCTGCACACAACAGTTATGTTAATTTCATTCATAACTGATAAAATTTGCAAACTACCAAGATGCCTTTCAAATAGTGAATAGACAAACTATAGTATATTCATATATTGGAATATTATTCATCAAAAAAGAAATTGGCTATCAAGCTACAAAAAGATGTTAAGGAGTTTAAATCGCATTGCTAAGTGAAAGATGCTCAATCCTGAATGTTCTGAATAGCATGTAACATCTCTGATGTGCAGTACTAAATGATTTCAGCTATATGATACTGTAGAAAGACAGAACTGTGAAGGTAGCAAATGGTCCGCGGTTGCCAGGTGCTTAGGAGGAAAATGAGAGAGATGAAAAAGTGGAGCACTGTAAAAACGCGTTGCTATGCATTTCTGAAAAGCATAAAGTACACAACACAAAGAGTGAACTCTAACCTAGTACCAACTTTTGTTAATAATGTATCTCTATGAGTTCGTTAACTGTAATATACAAATACACACATGCGACTAATAGGGGTAGAAACAGAGGGAGGGAACAAGTATATGGGAATTCCGCACTTTCTGCTGAATTTTCTATAAACCTAAAACTGCTTTAAAAGATCAAGTCTATTGAATTTTTAAAACTTTTATAATAAAATGAAGATTAAAATTTACTCTCACAGTCCACTGGAAAGAGTGAATTTTACCATATGTAAATCAGAAATATTTTATAAGGGTTTAGAAAAAACCCTTAACCAAAAACAGGTAAGTAGATAACAGATTTTTAACCTTTTATTTTGGACATTTTCACACTTTTTAGATTTTACCCTGTGCATGCACTTTTCTAATAAAGAAAAGTATGCATTTCTGAGTTTGAATCCCAACTCTAACATTTACCACTTAACTGTCCTGACCATCACTTAAATCCAAGCCTCCATTATCTAAGCCAGTGGTGGCTAATCTATAGCACATGTGCTGCAGTGGGCCATTTGTATCATTGAAAGCTCTAAAAGGTTCACTCTTTGTGTTTTACACTTTATGATTTTCAGAAATGTAAAATGACACATATCTACTGTGCTCCACTTATTCATCTCTCTCATTTCCCCCCAAGTGTCATTCAACCACTGACCCTTTGCTGTCTGCACAGTTCCGTCTTTCTACAATATCATATAGTTGAAATCATTTGAATTAAAAAAAGTTCTCAGTGCACAACCGCGTGGACCCCAGGGAGAGAACGATGTGCCTTTTGAGAACCCTCCATGTTGGGCCGAGAGGCAGCAACCAGAAGAAACCCCACCTGCCTCCCTGGTGAGTACACGTGACCGCACGAACCCCAGGGAGAGAATGATGTGCCTTTTGAGACCCCTCCACATTGGACCCAGAGGCAGCAACCGGAAGAAACCCCACCTGCCTCCCTGGTGAGTGTGCACGACCACACGGACCCCAAGGAGAGAATGATGTGCCTTTTGAGAACTCTCCTAGTTAAGCTGAGAGGCAGCAACCAGAAGAAACCCCGCCTGCCTCCCTGGTGAGTTTGCATAACTGCCAAACTCCAGGAAGAGAAAGAGATGTGTGTCCCATAGGCCTACCAACGTGGGGGCTACAAATCAAGGACCTCCCCCCTCCACCGTAAGCAACTTGCTTCCTCAGAGGACCTGCTAAGTTCATAGCAAGTAAGGTACATAAAGGAACGAAATGCTTGTATTGTTAAGTTATTTTGCAGGCCTGAGCATTTCTTGGGTAGATGACATTGCGCAGTGTGGCAAATATACGGGATTGTCCTCTGTCTTGTCTTCGAGCCCCAATATTGTTCTCATTGCTTTGCCTAATTTTGTTTAATTTTCGTTTCTGTTTTTTTTTCTTCATTTCATATCCTGGTTTTATTGGTTTTATTGTGTTTTGTTTTTGGTTTGTTTTTGCTATGCCTAATGGAATGGTCAACTATTCTGAAAGTAACAAGATACAATATAGTAGCTATTGTTTTCATGGTATCTCTCTTTGAAGTTCTATGCCAGTTCTACTGCTTTGTTTTGATTGTTCTGTTATCTTTTGTTGGATTCTACTATCTTTAAAATAAAATTTAAAAAATTTAAAAAATAGTTGAAATCATTTAGTACCGCACATCAGAGATGCTACATGCTACCGAGGACAACCAGGATTGAGTTTATGTAGGCTTTTTGGATGGGCTTCTTTCACTTAGAAATAGGATTTACAGATTCTAATCTGTAGAATGACGATAGAAATATTTGCCTGGGGAAGTGCTGACAAAACCGTGGCACATGTGCCGCGATTGGCTGTTTGTATCACTGAAGGGTCTAAAAGGTTTGCCATCACTGCTCCAAGTTTTGTTACGAAGGTTCAACTAGCTATTGTAATACCTGACACAATTAAAATAGTAAAAATAGTAACTATGTTGCATATGCAAAAATAATAAAATGTGTAATTCATCAGACACCATTGCTACATTATTTGTTGGAATGCAGTATGTTTCAGTATGGTTTAAATATCTCCAGTGTTACAATGTTAAAGAAAACACAAATTGTATAAAAATAAAGATAAAAAACCATATAGAAGCTACAAAAAAGAAAATAAAATCCAATGATTATTCCTTACAGCATGAAACAGTCACTTCCTAAAATGCATTCAGTTGGAGAACAAACTGGAGAGCATTACAGTGGACACCTGTAAAAGAAAGCTAGTCATAAAGTTGCTCTTGTGAAATAGCCCAGTGCAAGATTCATACTCATAGATCTAGACTCTGAAACTCGGAGTTTTCTAGTGAAGGTTTTATTCTTTTGATTTTTTTGAATCAGATTCTCATTCATGAAAGTTCCAACCAGTCTTCAGTGATTGTGACTTTTAAGAACTTGGTTCTTTGAAGGAGTTTATAAAGTAAATTGCCATACTTCCACAAAGCAGAGATTTTTATCACTATAAGCTAAAGACTATTTTTCACATGACAGAGAGTAAATAAGAGCCAAATCTATGTGAGAATCAAGGGGGAAAAAGGATGCTTGCCCACTTTCCCACTTGCTAAGAATGGGTCTTCTGATTAATAAAAAATAAACTTTCTGGGGTTCCTATTTCCTGAATTCATGACTTATTAGACTCCTTAGTGGTTCTACAAGTTCAGATAGTATAAATGCTTCTGATAATTTACATTTTGATTCAGAGTACAAAGTTCAATACCATTCTAAGGTGCTAATATTTTGAATCTAAAGCTTATTTATATTGTATTATAATTATTTCTGTTAAAATTTATGGGTGCTTGTGTGCCTAATATATTTTGCTTAAGTCATCCTCAGTTTTTCTTCTGTGTTTATGGTTTGCTGATATATTAGGAATCTAGCTCAGTGTCTGTCATCCCCAATAATTTTAAATTAAAATTAAATTATGACTTTTTTTAAATCTTCACTAATACTGTGATAGGGTTTTAGTCATTAAGAATAGAAAAACTCACACAATTATAGATTGCTGTAGAGTGGTCAGAAATACAGTGAAACATCATTGAATAATTGTGTATATATCATTAAGTAGCATATAGTAATATTGTATCCTCACGGAAAGTTACGTTTAATGACTTCATCTAGTTCCAATTGTTATGAATCCTATATGCACCAAACCCATTCTGGCAGATATTAACCATCTTTGAATATCAGAAATCCTTTAGATTAAGCACAGGCATCCATTTGGATACAAAGTTGAATATTCCAATATAAAATGACTTCTGATATAGTTTATATAGCTTCATGAGGAGACACACAGTATTAGAGACTCCTTGTGAAGAGGACACAAAAAATATATCCTGTCCTATAAAAGTTAATTTTATATCGATATCAAAGTATTCTGATGATGAAAAATATATGTCTTCACATGAAGGCAGGCCAGATGCCCAAATGCCACAGAGCAATATTTTTGCTATTAAAAAAAGCATTTCTTCACTTAAGGATTCCATGGTCCTGAAAATCCCAGGTTGTAAGCTCAAGATCAGTCTGAACTACAAAGAGACCCTGTCTCAAAAAAAAAAAAAAAAAAAAAAAAAAAAAAAAAAAAAAAAAAAAAAAAAAAAAAAAAAAAAAAAAAAAAAAAAAAAAAAAAAAAAAAAAAAAAAAAAAAAAAAAAAAAAAAAAAAAAAAAAAAAAAAAAAAAGAAAAGAAAAGAAAAGAAAGAAAGAAAGAAAGAAAACAATTAGCCAAAATCTCAACATATGACTCTTGCATTTTTCCAATAAAACAGCATGCCTTTATGGATTTAATTTCTCTACAAGTGAAATGTAATGTATAAATTACAGTTTGGAATCACTGTATGCTGTTAGTACAAATCTAGAGAATATACTGACATTTTTATAAATAGTCCACACTTGTGGTTGAAGTATTATGAATTTAAGAGAGTTTGCAAATGACACATTTCTTATTACTAATAGAAAAAGTTTTGTTCTCTTTCCTTTTCTTTTGTAATTAAAACTTTCAGAAAAGAAAGTGAGGCCCACGCTCCAGAGGCTCTGAACTCCTCACAGCTAGATGCAAGGTCTTGGTAGTGATATACTTTGGGGTGTACTCTGCCTAGCCACCTGGGTTCCAGAGATTCTGAACTCCACCCAGCCAGGTGGATGGTCCCAGCACCACCCTCTAGGAGTGAGTCCTCTCTAGCTGCACAGAGGATCCCACCTCTGCCCAGCCCAGTGTCCCAGCTTAATCCATCAGGGTAATGCCTGGCCACCCTCACAGGACACAGAAGTACTGAGGCCAGCCCAGCCCAGAGCCCCAGAGCCTCTCATCATGGAGTAACCAGCATAGCTGCAGGGCCTTGGAGAATTTGAGCTCTGCCTATTAGAACGCAAAGCGCCAGCTCCATTGTTCAGGGGTGCGGCCACACTCAGGTCTGAGAGGTTGCAAATTCTGCCCAGCCAGGAGCAAGGCCCTGTCACCATACACTGGGGGCACACTCTGGCTTAAGCCGAGCTCCAGAGGCTCTGAACCCCTCACAACCAGACTCAAGGTCCTGATGGTGCCACACTCCAGGGTGTGCTCTGCCTAGCTGCCTGGGTCCCAGAGATTCCAAACTCCACCCAACCAGGGTCAAGGTCCAGTGACACACCCCAGAGCTCCATCTCTGCTAGCTGCCTGGGTGGTGGGGTTTCTGTACGCTACACAGTCAGGTTCTAGACCCTGACAACAAGCTCCAGGGGTGTGACCCTGCTAGCTACAGGGAGGATGCAAACTTTGTCCAGCCTACCATCACAGAACAACCCAACAAAGTACATCAGGGAAACACATGACCAATGTCACAGGCCACAGAACACAAGGGTCCAGTGCCATAACCTGGGGGTGTGTCCTGGCTAGCCATGGGGATATTGGAGGATTGATGCTCTGCCCAGCACAATGCTCCAGTGCAATCCATCGGGAGGCTGCCTGCCCAGCCACACAGGTCCCAGAAGAAAATGATAAAGTGAAACAGCAAGATGCAGTCTCAGTCCCCCAGCCCCCCAAGAACAACCCCAAGAGACAATGAAATAGAAGACACTGGGAATCACACAAATTTCTGAAATGATAACAACTGAAGCAAAGAAACAACTCCATGAAGCTATAGAGGAAATCAAATCAGAAATAATCTCTTAGCTAAAAAATCAAATGACAAACATTATGAAAGAAATGCTGTGTATCTAAAGAAGACCAAGATAAAAAAAATAAAGAACATGAGAACATAAGAAAATGATGGAAACTTTGAATGAGCAAAATAAGACACAAATACAATGCTTGAAACAGAGTGTAAGGGAAGTTCAGGAAATTAAGATTCCATTGAAAGCTAGCAAAACCTCTTGAATGAAGCTGAAGATGGAGTATCAGACCTTGAAGACAGCATGGAAGCTTACAATCATGAAAAAAAAGATCTCTTAAAAATAACAAGGAACCAGGAAACAACAATTCAACAACTGAAAGATTATGCCAAGAGAAACAACACAAGATTAATAGGCATCAATGAAAAAGCAGGGAACAATACAAATGACCTACAAAGACTATTTGCAGAAATAATAGCAGAAAATTTTCCAAACATGGGAAGAGAATCTGCTATACACATAAATGAGGCATACAGAACCCCAACTAACCATCGCTAAAATAAATCTTCACCCAGACACATAATAATTGGGATATAAGAAATTCAGCACAAGAACAGAATACTAAAAGCTATCAGAGAAAAGAAACAGATCACCTATGAAGGAAAGCCTATCAGAATCACAGAAGACTTCTCAACACAAACCTTCAAGTCAAGAAGAGCATGAAGTGAAGTATTTTAAATCCTGAAAGAAAACAACTTTCAACCCAGATTAATGTACCCTGAAAAACTATCTTTAAAAATTGATGGAGAAATAAGATACTTTTACAACAAAAAACAACTGAAGAAATTTATGGCCACCAAACCAACACCACAAAGAGTACTGAAAGACACTCTAGAAAGAGACAAAGATAATTACAGGCTTAAGAATAACAACAAAAGGAAACCACCAAGCAGGACAGACAATTAAATAGAAAGATAATGTGACAGGGATAAGTCAGCACTTATCAGTTATATCAACCAATGTAAATGGTCTCAACTCACCAATAAAAAGAAACAGACTGGCAGAGTGGGTTAAGAAACAAAATCCAACAATATGCTGTGTACAAGAAACACATTTAACTCAAAAGGAAATTCACAAACTAAAAATCAAAGGATGGAAAGCAATATGCCATGCAACAGGAACCCAGAAAAAAGCAGGGGTAGCTATTTTATTTGCAAACAATGTGAACTTCAAACCAAGAATGATCAAAAGAGATAAAGAAGGTCACTACATACTTGTTAGGGGAAAGCTTCAAGAGGAAGAGATTATGATCATTAACATATATGCACCAAATATGGGAGCACCCAACTATGTAAGATAAATCTTAATAGACATGAAAAACCAAATAAACAATAACACAGTTTTAATGGGGGACTTTAATACTACACTATCACAAAGAGACAGATCAACCAAACAAAAAA
>RJWM01025617.1:0-29117 GCA_004363535.1 Dasyprocta punctata | reverse complement strand
TCTACATGGGAGCCGAGAAGTCACGCTCAAAAGAAGAAGCGGGGCTGCCCTGAAGAGCACCACAGCCATCCCCAACGGCAATGAGGTCCCGCACTCCTCCAATGATGAACAGTCGAGCACGGTCAGGAAGCCCAGCGTGACAAGCTTCTCCAGCACACAGCTTCCCCTCTGGAGCCAGGAAGCGATGCACAATGTGAGGAGCAGAGCTCCCGCAATGTGAACCACAGCCACTCTCATTGATGAGGTCCCGAGCTCCTCCAACGATAATGGCCGAATCCATATTGAGGAAGCCAGCATGACACGCACCTCCAGGAGAACCGTCGGCTCGAACAGCAACTCTTGAAGGAACCCACAACGCCTAGCTCTTCTTCTCCACATCTCTTATTTATTCTGGCAGCTTTCTTCAGGTGGAGCATCTTTACTCAACAGCTGAATTAATTCAGCTGGTGCTAAATTGACCACCAGTTTGTAATCCATAACACCACCCAAGGGCTGTATTCATTCAGCTTACTCCCAGTTTCTGTGACCCCCTGTATATCCCAAGTCATGGCTTTCTCTACTTAGCTTTATGGCCTGTGGGTTTCTGTGGTCTCTCGTTGCTCCAGAGACGTCCCTGTCAGTATACCCCTGCCTGTGGCAAGCATTCAAACTGAGGTAGGTCCCTGATCGTGTTGACAGATGGAGAAAGCAAGCAGACCACTGAACTCTGTTGAACATAGCAAGGCAGGGTAGTCAAGCAGTCTGTTGGACTTAACACCATCACTTTCAGACCCAGCCCCTCTGAAATCCACACATGTCTAACATGTCTTCTCACCACAGGGGTGTTCCTGGTCTGAGTTTAAACTTCTCAGAGGATCTGCGTCTAGCCCACACCCTCTCTTCGACTATCTCTTGTGGCCATCTTCCACCCAGTCAACTGTGGAAGGGTGACCCTAGAGACCCTGGGTGTAGTTGTGTTGCTGTCTTAAATAGTTTACTCCTTCCCAAAATGGCTCCTGCTTAAACACGCTCAAATACTGTGGGTGCTGCTCCAACTCTAACCAGCCATATGGAAGAAGTTACTTTCAGTGTAAAACTCCTTGCTGCTTTTGTACTTTATAATAACCATACTTTTCTTGGGATTAGCGCTGCCAGTGTTATCTGTTGTTTTTCCCTGGAGCTGCCAATCCTCTTCAGATTTACCTTGTGTTAGTGGAGACAGGTCTCCCTCCCTGGGGAACTGGGTTTCCCTTTCCAGACTGCTTTGTTCTTTTCTCTGTTTTATCCTCTGTTTCCCCAGCTTCTCTATGGTTTATAGTTTTCCTGTCAGCTCCCTCCTGATTCTTGGAAATCTACTTTTTTATTTGCCAAGTTGTTTTCCAGGTGTCTCAATTTGAGGTACCAGAGAAGCTGTATTTTGCTGCTGTTTGCTACTCTGCCATTTTAATCTCCTGGTCCTTCTCTTAACTGTGCAATTGTCACTTAGAAAATCTCTTAGAAAATTTTTTTTTGTTCTAGAGATTGAGCATGCTGTGATTTGCACTGTGAGCACTCTGCCAGTAATGAGTTACGTCCCCTGCTCTTTCTTACTATTTGAGGCAGGGTTTTGTTAAGTTGCCCAGGCAGGCCTTGAACTGCCATCCTCCTGCATCAGCCACCTGAGTAGCTGAGATACAGTGTGCCACCACAACAATCCATTTACATTCTTTGGTAATTCTCTTACCATGTTCAAATTTTTCTGGAAAATGTAATTCAGTTAGCTGTTTTAAAATGAAACCTCTTGGAATTTAGTGAGCATGTCTTATAAAAGCGTAACAGTATGGCATTGGTATACATTCATAAAGTAGTTTCCTATTTCTTTAATTCTTTCTTTTCAAGGAGTTTTTGGCATTTATGTGCTTTTAAAAGAAACATTCTAGAAGTAATGAATTGGGTGATCATAGTGACTTTTTCTCACCATCCAAGAAAGAATTTAAGCCAGTTCAGACAGTTGCAGCAGATGAGAGATGAATTAGATCAATGATTCTCAAAATATGGTCCCCAGACCAACATGAACATTTCCTGGAAACTTAAAAGAATCAAAATGTATGGTGTACAGGTACAAATTCCCTATTGAATATGATCATTATGTATATCTAAAATGTACCAATAAAATAGTGAATTTTCTGCTCATGTAATTTGAGTTGACTCGTGTTCTTTTTTATGAAAAACACAAGTAATAATGGCTTTAATTACTACATTAAATTATTTATATTTTATATATTATATAGTTTGTATGAATAATATATGTAAATTTAGTATCTATTACATATTTCCTCAAGAAATTCAGTTATGTAGTTAGAAAAAAAAATACAAATTCTTAGGCCACCAATCAAACCTACTCAGTCAAAAACTCTAGAGTGGGGCCCAGAGATCTGTTTTTAAGTGGCCCTCCAAGGGGTTTTGATGCATGCTAAATAAAGCTTGAGATTCACTGGATTAGAATGCTCATCAAAACAATTATCACAAAAGTTATTAAGCTGTATTATGTTAAATTCATCTTCCTGAGGCACAGAATTCAAGTAGAAGATACCCTTTCTGCGCTTGTCAGGGAGAAAACTGAGTAAAACAATGGATCATCATAATCCTGTGTCTCCCCTGAAGTTAGTTCCTACTGAGATGGTTGTTTCTAAAATACAGTGATACCTTAGTTGTCAAACAGCTCTAAGCTCAAGCTTTCTACTACTCAAACAGCAATGTTTGAAACCAAATCTGCTCAATTCTCATAACTTTGCTAGATTTGGTCAAACCAAAAATCCAGTACAGGTGGGGAGTGAGTCATGGGCCATATCTCACTGTGAACGCAAAGAGGTGACACTTCAGTTTAAGCACTGCTCTCACCCGGACAACATATGGTGCATGTGTTAGTGCATTAACAATTTGTCATTGTGCTACTTTTTTGTGGTTTGTTTGTGTAAAATATCATAACCATGAATGTAATTTTTGGGCCTCAGAACCAATTTGGTTTTCCATTATTTCCTAAGAGAAAGATATGTTTGGTTCTCGAACCTTTTGGCGTTTGGACATGAAATTGGAATGAATTGAGTTTGACAACTGACATATCCTAGGGCTCTGGGTATAACTTACTGGTAGAGCACATGCTTAGTGTGCAAAAGGCCCTGAGTTTGATTCCCAGCAGGCACACACACGCACACATGCACACACACACACACTCACACACACACTCTAAAGATCTCAAATGAATACCAGAATCCCATGTGACAGAGAAAGAGAATTCAGTAGTCTTCTAGAAGAGTTTGAAAGCAATTCATGTATTTACGAGAGACTGGGAAAGTATCAGAAGATAAATTCCTAACATGCAGCAGTTTCCTGGTTCCTCCGGCTCCCAATATATGTATGCATATGCACACATATGTATGAATGTGCTCGCTCTTGTGCTTTCTCTCTCTCTCTCTCTCTCTCTCTCTCTCTCTCTCTCTCTCTCTTTCTCTCTCTCTCTGTCTCTCTCTCTCACACACACACACACTGTATTTTCAAGAGTTTCTTGAAAGCGTTCCCTCACTCAGTTGCCAGCCAGAATGCACGCCAGAGACAGCTCAGCGTGGCTATTGCCTCCCTTGTTCTCCAGCTCTCTTTCATTTCCTTCTTTCACCCTTCATTTCCCTTCACAAGCAACATTTGCTCCCCTTTCCAAAGTCAGCATTAATCCATGCTGACTCACTTCTTGAAGTCGTCAAATTCTTTTTACCCAATTCTTCATCTGCATAACAAAACTCAAGAACTGATTTGCTGTGTTGGCTGGAAGGAAGCCAAGAAGATAAAAGAATTCTCAAAAATAAAATAATTATCTTTCCGGTAGAGAGAGGGGATGGAGCACATCCATCTTGCTTGGCGAACACAGTAGGGTCCCTGTAGAACCCTTTCACCTGAAAATTAATAATTTGTGATTTTGAGAGTGACAGTCATACATTAAATTGATTTTTTTTTAGTGTTTGCTTTCTTGTGCATTGTATAAAGGTCTGATTAATCTCTAATTATAACACTGGTAAAGGTTGATTTGTTGATGTTCTCAAAGTTCCTTTAATGGATATGAATTTCATTTTGAGGAAAAATTACATGGCCTGACAAGAATCTTATTTTGCCAGGGATTTAACTCAGTGGCATAAGCGCCTGCCTGGCAAGCGCAAAGTCACGAGTTCGATGCCTGGTACCACCAAAAAAATAAATAAATAAAATAAAATAAAAATGAGATCATACTGTATATATAAAAGACTCTTCTTTATTTTCTGCTGTTGGTTTTTGTTACAGTTCTGTGCTTTAAAGCAGTTATCCCAAGATATGGAGGGAATTGAAATTTAGCTTTGCACTAAAAGACATTTAAATGAAAAGTTGAATAACCTTATGAGGCTGTAATTGGTTTTGAGATTTTAAATGAAAAGTATGCGACAGGAATATGTGATGCTTTCCGAAAAGAAAACCCCAAAATACTCTCATGCAATAATGAAAAAGATTCTAGATTCTGTAAAATGATTATTTATTTACTTAGGTTTTTTTTTTTTTTTTTTGAGACAAGGTCTCATTCTGTATTTCAGGTTGGCCTTGAGCTCACTATGTAGCCCAGATCAGCCTCAGACTCACAGCGATCCTCCTACCTAGGGCCATACCCAGCTGTCAAATGATTTTTAGTTGCCACTCACTAATTGAAATTCAGTGAGATTTCAACCTTTAACTATCATTTCCTAGTATATTTTTACATATACCATTACCTCTGTCTAGAATTTCTACATTCTGTTCTTCCCTGATCTGACTTTCATCCCACTTCCCTCCCTGTAAGAGAGCAGCTCATTCTAGGAGAAATCACGATAGAGTAAAGATCAGAGAGATACCCAGAATCCTCCTACTTCATATGATATTGGGTGGGTCACTTGACTTTTTAGTTTTCCTTTAATCTGAAAATATAAGCTCCCCCTAAAAATAATAGCCATTAAGGAAAGTTCTTCACATGCATCATTTAATGTAATCATCACAATACATTTATTATTGTCAATTATTTCATTCCTCTCTTTTTTTAAACAGTAACAGACATATTTTTGGCTCCCCAGTTTCATAAAATATAATGAAGTTTGTGGCAAACTCTACATAAAGATATATATATATATATATATATATATATATATGATTTTTGCACACTCAAATTAACTGTTGACTATTTGCATTTGAAACCAGATATATCACCTGGATATTTGGGAGGAAAAAGAAAGTCACCTAGGAGACTTGGAAGAAGCCTACAGATAAGATTAACTAGTTCATGGATTTTAAATCCCGCTATGGGACTCTCCAAGGTGGTTTTTTATGTATTTGTTTGCAAATTTTTGTATTGCTGTATAATTCACACAATAATGTACCATACAATTTTGAAATACAAATTTGAATGCCATTTAGTACATTAACAGTGTTGTGTAAATATCACCAGTGTCTAATAGTGAATTACCCCAAAAAGAACCCTGAACCCATTAATAGTCCTTCACAATATTTCTCACTCCCTTCATTTCTTTTTGACTTTTTCTTTTTTTAGTGGTGCCAGGGATTGAACCCAGGGCCTCATTTATGCTAGGTGAGCACTGTACCACTGAACTACACCCCAAGCCCTGCTTTCTGTCTTTTTTTATCACTGAATAGCATTTCATAATGTGGATGCACCACATTTTATTCATCCAAGCAACAGTCGATAGCCATTTGGGTTGTTTCTACTTTGTAGCCATTTTAAATAATGCTGCTATGAGTATTCATGGATAGATTCCCTCCTTCTCTTTCTCCTCCTTTTCCTCCTCCTCCTCCTTCCTTCTTCCTTTTTCCTTCCTCTTCCTCCTCCTCCTCCTCCTCCTCTTGTGACTGGGAGCAGTTTACTAGTAGAAAGAAAGGCAAACAATTCATTATCATTTTCCCGTTTCATTAGTCTCAAAGTACATCCCCCAGGGTTTTAACACTTTGTATTAATCCATTTGTTATTGCTATAACAAAATACCTGAGATATGCTACTTTATAAAGATAAGAGATATATTTTGGCTTATGCTTCTGAAAGTACAGGTCAAGAGGCCACATCTATTAATGTCCAAGGTGGCACAGAGCCTCATAGGGCAAGAGACAGGAAGCACACGTGTGTCTGTGTCTCTCTTTCTCTTATAAAGCCACTAGAATTCAATCATGGTGACTCCAGCATAATAACCATATCTAATCTTAATCACTGCCTAAAGGCCCCACCTCTAAACACCATAGTGAATTAACTTTCCACACTCTTAATATCTGACAGTGGGGATTGAACATCAACATGTGAAACCTCATGGGCACTCAAACCATATCCACGCCATAGTACCCTTTTGTCCTCTGGGTCATGTTTCATCATCACCACAGTAAGCTTCTGCTGGTCAGTAGCACAGTGCTGTGGTCATTTCTTGTCAGTTGGTGCCATTCATGGGGGCTACTTGGTTGAGGTCTGTGGTGGGAGCTGCTTCTAGGGCATTATGACTGACGGAACAGCAAAAACCATCTCTAGAAGAGTTCTGGCTGATGAGCAAGATGCATGGCTGAGGGCCAGTGTCTATGAGCAGGTGAAACTAAGCAGTCCCAAGTAGAATAATAACTAGCTCCAGTGGACTGGCTGCCCAGAAAGTGCTGCTGATTTGCTTCCAGTCAGTTAGTTGAGTGGTTTTTGGGTTCTACTGCTATGTAACAGACTACCCCAAAACTCAGCAGGGCTGCCTTTTTCTCCAGATTTTGTGTGTTTCCTGAACTTAGCTGGTTGGTTCTCATGTGGGGTCTCTCCGTAGGTGGCAGCAGTGGCTGGGTTGTGATAGTTAATGGTGGCTGTTTGTTCCAACTTCCCCAAGACCTGCACTTCCCATGAGACTTGTGGCTTGGCCTTCTCACAGCATGGTGACAACATGGTGATATGTTCCAAGGAAGGAATTCCCAGAGCTAGTGTTCCAGGACAGCACTGTCATCCCTTTTAAAATATGGTGCATTAAAGCTTTCAAAAGTTAAATAAGAGAGTTGGGTCCTACAGAGGCTACAGGTGTGATCATCCTTGTCCTGTGTCTTAGTCACTTCCTCATCACTGGGACACAGTATCCAACACCTATAACAAAAAGGAGGAGAGGTTTATTTTGGCTCACGTTTTTAGTTCATAGTTGGCTGGTTCCAAGGCAGAAAGGCATGGTGGGAGGACCTGGATGGAAGAAAGCTGCTCATATCACAACATTCAGGAAGCAGAAGTTAAAGAGGCGAACCAGGGAGGGAGATCCACCTTACCTTCACAATATTCCCCACCCACTTCATTTCCCATCAGGCCCCACCCCCTAACAGCACATTTTGCTATAAACTCCCGTAATCCAATCACTTCCCCAAAGCCTTGCCTATACTATAGTTACATGAGGCGTAAGGGGGACATCTAGATAGAAACTGTTATTTCCTGGTACTGTCACATGATTGTAGGAAATAAGAAAGTGTGTCTTAATACCCACCATCGGTTTGGCACACAATAAATGCTCAGTATATATTACTGCTTGCCTTTCATGAACTCTGCATGTTTTGGGTGCTTACTATATACAGAACACTGTGCTAGGCCCTTCAATTACTAAAAGATGAAATGAGACACAGGTCCTGCCCTAAAGAAACTTAAGTCCTGGGTGGGGGTGTAGCTCTGTGGTAGAGTACTTACCTAGCATGTGCAGGGTCTTGGGTTCAGATCCCAGCACCAAAAATATATATATAAGCTTATCTCCTGGTTGGTAGACTGGAAAGGGAAGAGCACTGAGAGAGGTTCCATGGAGGTGAAGGTTCTTGGACTTGAGGATCTCCAAGGAGGGAGGGAAGGACCCCAAAGTGAAGCAGCGAGGGAAAAGGACAGTGAAAAACAGCAATGACATAATTTAGAGGGAAGATTTCTCTCTTCCCTTACTCCCCACCTTCCTCCCCTCTTTTGGCCCCACTGTTGAAGCAGTGGGGAAAGCAGCCTTCCTTTTTTTACCTTTGTATCCCCTCCACAAATCTAGAAGGACCATGGGTACAGAGATGCTTAAAAATGTTGTTTTGTAGACAGTTCTGGTAAGAGGTTAAAATGCTATACAAGTGGGGAGGTTTTCATCACTAAGACATAATATTCATGACGTATTCATTCAACAATTTTGAGTATCTCTCATCTGTAAGGTGCTGGGAATTAAGAGATAAAAGAAGAGCTTAGCGGCCAAGGGTCAAATGAATAGACCCAGGCAATTGCATGCGGCCTATAGGAACCTTAGAGGTAAATGCCGAGGGGTTAGGAAATGGGTGGTTAGGGGAGCCACAGGCAGAGTGTTACCCTCGAGAATTAACAGTCAAGAACAGCATTTCTGCTGGGTGTGGTGACACATGCCTGAGATCCTAGCACTTGGGAGGCTAAGGCAGAAGGATCACTGTGAGTTTGAGGCCAGCCTGGGCTACTGTGTGAGTTCAAGACCAGTCTGAACTACATAATGAGACTCTGTCTCAAAACAAACAAACAACAAAATGGAAAAAAAAACGCACAGCAGTTCTCAAGCTGTGGATGCTAAATCAGTCTCACATGGGTTCCCCTTCATTGGAAACTGGAGAAGTGACATCCTGCAGTCTGCTTTCACAAGCTCTCCAGGTGGTTCTGATGCATGTTCTGGGGTATGGAGCAGTTGTCTAGGACAATTCTGAAACCTGGCTATATATTTGAATTCTATGGGGAACTTTTAGAGCACCAGAGTCCAGGCCACACCTGAGAATGACTGAACCAAAGTGTAGAAGGGAACCCAGGCATCTATATATTTTTTGAAAGCTCTCTAGGTGATTCCACTGTGTAGCCAAAGTTGAGAAGTAGTGGTCTGGTGTCCATGTGTTTAAACAGATCATTGCAGCACAAATCAGAGTTACTCCTAAAGAGGGATAAAGTCAGTACTCATGAGGCCTACAGAGCAGACGGTGCTGGTCGTTCCTGAAGGGATCAAAGAGGGCTCCCATTGGCCTTCCTGTTACATGAATTCTTCCCTCCTGATTTTCTTTCTTTTTTCTCTGGACATTCTGCTAGCACAGATATGAGTATAACTGGGAAGGTTATTTTAAAATTCACTTAATGCAGTTAATTTTTTAAAGTCAAACACAGAGGGCTTCCCTTAAAAACTTTGTATCTCAATAATGGTTCTTACCAGTACTGTGAATAATTAACTAGCTGGGGATTTAGCTCAATGGGTAAGCACCTGCCTGGCAGGCGTGAGGTTGTGAGTTCGATTCCCAGTACCAAAAAAAAAATTTTGACTAATATCAGCCCATTAATATTCTAGTAGGAAAGTGCTTCAGGCTAATAAAATTCATTTTAAAATTAGCTTTTTTTCAAATGTAGTGCTGCAGCCCAAGGATAACAGAAAGCTATTCCAAGCAAGAGCAAATCAGTGAAGTATGAGAAATTATGTAGTTCTGTTGACATAAAATTGTTGTTTGGCTACTCCAAATCCGTTTTTAATTTCCCATAATGATGAGTTACCTAGAAAAAGGCCTCTGTCCCAGGGGTGTACATTTACCTGAATGCTGTTGTCCTGGGGAACATGATTGCATCAAGAGTAGGGTAAGGGTGTCTTTGACATGAGTACCTTTGTCCATCTCCCTCAGCTAGGGTGTCCCCTGATCCCTTTTTGTCTTTTTGTCCCTCCCAGAGCTTCACCTTGGGCCAAAGTTGTTTTCTATGTAATTAAACTTTTGTATTTTGAGGTCATTTTTGATGTACCTGTAGGTACAAGAAACAGTACAGAGAACCAGGCATGGTGGCACATACCTGTAATCCCAACACTTGAGCAGCTGAGGCAAGAAGATCACAAATTACGAGTCAACCTGGGTTACATAATAGGTTCAAGGCCAACCTGGAACACATGATGAGATCCTGTCTCAAAAAGCAAAACAAAATATTACCAAGAAATCCCATGTACTCTATACCTACTTTTCTTCCATGGTAGTATCTTACAAAACCTTGCAGTAGTATCACATCCAAGGTGTTGAAATTGATAGAGGCAAGATTAAGAATATTTCCTTTACCATAGAGACTCCTCAGGATGCCCTTTATAGGTACCCACTTCTACCCCTGCTTTCTCAATCCCTGGCTAACAGGAATCTGTTCTCTGTTTTCATGGGGTTCAAAGACAAAATTGGGTCCTGGTTTAAATAAAGAGTGAATCAATAAATGTACTTGTATAAGGCATGTGGGATAAGGGATGCTTGGGCGGGACAATTAAAACTCAAATTTTAGGCCACACAAAAAGGTTTCCTTTAAGGACTGAATTCCATATCAACCCTTGATTATATTATGTCTTTAAAAGACATCTGGTGTTAGTGTTCATGATAGTCTACCAGAGTTCTCTTGTTTAAGTCTGGCCATGTTGTGGTAGAGGTAACAACTGATCAAGTCCATGCCATCTGGTTTGTGCCTCACGCATCCTTGCCTTGGAATGAGTCCAGAATGCTTCTCAGCAGCCTCTGTAGGATCAGAGGGTAGAAGCTGGATACGTGAGTTAATTACATGACTGTTCTCTTTGAAAGGATGTTAGACTGTCTGCTTGACACATACTATGTAGAGTAAGGGAGGATGCCCCACCTCAACCTTACCCAGCAAAAGCAAACTCTGACTGAAGTTAGATCTTGATTTTCCACATCTGGCCCAAAACAGCTAACCATGAAGGGGGAAAATGACAGGCGTGAGCTGCCAGGCATTTCATTCAACTCCATGCAGTTCAGGTAGCTACCAGCCACATGTGGCTGTTGAGTGCCTGAAATGTGTGCATTGTGACTAAGGAAGTGAACTTGTGCTTACTTTTGATTATTTTAAATTCTAATAGCCACATGTGGCTTGTGGCTGCCGAATGGACAGCATAGAGATTTCATGAGGCCCCTATTGGACTGTTTGAGTCACTCTACGCCCTGCAATGTGGCAAAGCTGAATTGCTTGGCATAAGTGAGGAGAGGCCTACAGTTGTCCTCAGGGTCCTCTGGCTACCCCTATTTCCCATCCACTATCAGTGTCTAAAACATTGCTGAACATACATTTCCAGTGACCAGTTTGAGGAGGAAACACGTAACTATCTTAACTTGGACAGTTGCCATATCTGTACCCAGCTGGGCTTGGCTTATAACCACATCTCTAATGAGTTAGACTCATACTTCTGCTCCACAGATTTGCAGGCTCATCCTTGGTACCAGGATACAATTTGTTGCCTCTGTATATCACTGGGTCACAGCGCCAAGACCAAGGTATTACAGTTCCTCCTTTGCAAAGGTAGTAATTAAGAGTGTGGGTTTTGGAATCAGGTTCTTACCTTTGAATCTTTTTCTTCTTCTGACCTGGGAAAAGTTAAGTAACCTCTCTGTGCCTGTTTCTGCACTTATAGGATGAGGATTATAATAGTATCTTTGCCATCCTAGGTAGTTGGGCCCAGTAAATCTGAGCAGTGCACTTGGTCCATAATAACTGCGTGATTATAACCTCCCTTATGCTGATGGTGATGACTATAAACATGGTAATGAAGATTTTTTAGGAGCAGAAATAATTTGAAGGTGTGACTCTTGCCCGAGCCCACAAGGGGGCAGCCTAAGATCATGTGTGTCTATGGAACAACCAGCTTGTTTGTAAAATTTGAAGGTGATATGGACGGACAGTTCAATGTGCTTGGCCCTTTTTCTTCTCTGTTGTTGTTGTTGTTGTTGTTGTTTGTGTGTGTGTGTGTGTATGTGTGTGTGTGTTTTGAAGAACACTTTCAGCAGTTCTCAGGGTTACCTTAGATCTGGGACAGACCCATTACTGCCAAGAAGGTGGCAAGGGCAGTATAGAGCAAGGTTCGGGTGCTGCTTGGGTGGGTAGGTTGGTGTGGGTGCTGAGGGAAGCATCTGTTCAGGAGCCCCAAGCTTTTCTTTAGTAGTTTTTCACACAGAACAAATTCTTAATAATGAAAGTCTTGAGGTCAAGGTAGTTAAAACCTGGTTTTCTCTCCCTGCTCCCCTGCCATTTACTTCATGCCCGCCTTTGGAGCATTGTGTATGTATTTTGGAGCTACCAGGTGAGGGGCTGTGAAGCTGGAGCTGATCAGACCCAAGGGTATGTCTGTCATACGTGGCTCTGGAGCCTACCAGGGAAGATTGAGTTACAGATATTTGTGCAGGAAAGGAGAATCAAATAAGAGTTTAACAAACTGTGTAGGGGCATTGGATATCATGGGTCTGGAAAACTGTGGGGTTTCAACATGAAATGAAGGAGGCATGGAAGAAGGGGCAGTGTAAGCCAGAAGGTATGTGGGAGAAAGGCCAGTGGAGCTGTCAAGTTGGGAAGAGAGTTTAGAGTCAGCTTATGGGAGACCTAGAATGAGCTGAGTAATTGGCCTTTAAATTCATATTGTTGGTAGCCTCAAAATAATTAAGAATTGACTGAAGAAACATGGAGGATGATACTTGTAGTCCAAGGTTGATTTTCTAGTTCTTTTCTCTTGAGGTTTAGTATCCCTGATACATAATACAGCCTACAAAACCAGAAACGTGGGGGAATCATGACAACTTAAGAGTTTGTCACATCACCCCCTGTCTACATTCCCACTGCCTGCACTGCAGGCCAGGCTTTTGAGCCTCTCTCCTGGACACCAGCTGGCAAGACCCTCCCTGGAAGGAGCACAGGTTGCCATGGCAGCAAGGCATCCTGTGAAGCCAGTGTGATGCTCCCAGAGAGGAAGGCCCAGGCACTGGGATGTGAATGTGGTTGCATTAGCGCTAAAGCTGATTTCTTTAGAAAGGTGTGCCTCAACATTATGTAGCTAATACTCATGAACAGCCAGTTGTAGCAGAATGCAGTAAATTATTTCTAGCTTTAAAACAACTGTGAGGATCCATTTAGTCTTTAATTTAGAAAGCCCATTAGGACCATATAGGGGTTAAACGGAGATGCATGGCTCCAGAGATATTTCCTGGGCATTTCTGGGAGAGCTGTCATTTGTTCTCTTATTTGTTGTGGATATTTGAATGACAATTGAACAGGATTACATTATATCCTTTTTCTTCTTTGGTTCTGAGGTACTAAATTGACATCAGCACAAACTTGGCAGAACTGAAATCAAACATAAGTGTTGAATTTCACAGGGGCCCCAAAGAAGAGCCTCTCTCCTGAAGAGTTTATGCGTGTCCTTCAGCAGTTGGTTCCTTTCAGAAACTAAAATGTTCACTATCTGTGTAGTAGTCTATATCAAAAATCACATCCACTTTCATGCTTCTCTTCTTCCCCAGGTGACCCTGCCTCAGGCCTGGGAGATCTAGAAGAGGCCTGGCAAGTTTCTCTGCATACTGCCAGGCCTTTCTGTCACTCATTGTACTTTCTGATTCCTCCAGGGTCGGGCCTGAGGGCAGAGGACTGCAGAAAGGTCCCTCTCACTTTGCAGATGTGTGTGGAAGCTGTGGCTATTGCCCTTCAGCTGTTGGGGCCTGGCTGCATATGTGTGGTGGGTAGTGATAGATTGGATTTCCTTTAGATAAGTGATAGCAATGGTTGACATGTGGGTAAGCCAGACCCAGGGTGTATGCTCAGCTGTCTCTAGTGCTCAGCAAATAGAGAAAGGGTGAAAAACTAAATATCATCATGTTTTCTCTTCTGTAGGTATGGATGGATTTTTAAAATCAGATGAGAGGCAAAGACTAGCCAAAGAGAGACGAGAAGAAAGAGAAAAATGTCTGGGTAAGTTGTATACTTCGGCTGTTTAGGCCCAAGAAAGTGGAGATACGGGGTAGTATCCTTCTCTATGTCCTTAGAAATCTGTGAATGAATGGGAAGAGAACTAGGACAATTGCTAGTTAAAAATGAAGAATTGAGAGTAAACCCACAGGACTACTGGCATGTTAACAAATATTGCATAATTCGCTGAACAGTTCACTTAGCAAACACCTATACTATCTTCTAGCCATTATGGTAGGGACTGCAGACATGAAGGTGCAGCAGAAGAGACCTTGAGATGTCCTGATGCCCTTCGGTGTCTGCTGTGTGCGCTCACTCAGCTTCCCTTTTGAACATCTAGAAGAGTCATCCCTGGGAGAACTGAGAAAATCAGCACTTAAATTGTTTTAGAACAGGATGCCCCAGTTAAGAAAGGGCTGTAGACTACAGGATGTTCTCCAAGGGTGCCATGAGGTAGGTAGATGAGGATCAAGGTAAACAAGGAGCTTTCAGATGCTTGCTTGGCCACCTGTGAGCAGCTGAGGCATAATCTCCTCTGGGAAACCTTTTGTCAGGTGTAGTTAAGGGCCTCTTAGTAAATGTCTTGGTGGGATAACCAGTCTTAGTCATGTATTTTAACCCTTTGCCTACGTCAGTTTCTGATGCTTGGTGCATGCACTGTTGACATGTTTTCGAAAGAATGGCCTCTTAAAACGACAATTTCTCAAGTCAATGTATAGTCTGTAAACAAAGTTTGACTTAACGATAGTAACAATAGTCATAGCTTCTGTATGTGTGGTTACTTGGTGTGTGTGTGTACTTTATGTGCACTATCTCATTTAATTTACTATATTGTGATATAGTAAACATGACTGTCCCCCACTTCACAGAGGAGGAAACCAAGGTAGAGATTCTATATGGTTAACATGCCCAGGTTCACCCAGCTAGTGTCAGAGGTTCAACAGTACTTGATCTCAATCATTGCATCCTAGGCTCTCATCTGACTCTGTTTTGGTCTCCACTCTTCTGTGTTTTTTGTCTTAATGCAAACCACATGCGGCGCTCTGGGATGACACCTCTATTCCACTGTCCTCTCCAGCTGCACGGGAACAGCAGATTCTGGAGAAACAGAAAAGAGCCAAGCTTCAGTATGAAAAGCAAATTGAGGAGCGATGGCGAAAACTGGAAGAACAGCGGCAGCGGGAGGACCAGAAGAGGGCTGCTGTAGAAGAGAAGAGGAAGCAGAAACTCCGGGAGGAAGAGGTAAGGTCCTAGGAGCCCCTGTCCCAACTGCAGCCAGCTCAGCATAGTGCTTAGCATATCTGGGCATCCTGCCCAGCTCAGGGGTACAAGAGAGATTAGCCTCTGTTCTTTCTCCTAGTGGCTCACGGTGCCTGCTTTCAACAGTGCCAGTTCAGTAGAAATCACCACTGGCATGGGAAAAAAGATTTTTCCATTAACTCAGGTGCCACTTTGCTGTATGACTGGGCAAGCTGGCTGGCTTCTCTGGGACTTAATTTGGTTATCTCTGCAGTGAGTGGTTGAATTTTGTGGTCTCCAAGGTGCTTTCTAGGCATAATCTTTTCTGACTAAAGTAAGGCTCACAGGGGACTGGGGACAGAGGCTGGGCAATACAGACCTGAGTGTTACAGCCCATGTCCATACTGCCAGGGCAGACACAAGGATGGAGTGTAAGCTGTGAGGTTAAGAATAATGTGATCCTGTTACTCACTGCTGGAAGATTAGTCTACCTTCAAATACAAAGATGCTAGTGTACTTAAATATTAATGTAGTTCCTTGCTTTAATCACCCCTTCTTTCCAGTTACCTTTTAAAAAAAAGTGGAATGCAATTATCCCTATAGAGTCCTTTAATATAAAACTAAAGACTGTATTTAGAAAGCATATTTGGGTTATAGATTTTCTTAAGTATATTTTAAGGATGTAATCATAGCTTTGTATCAGGTGATGATCATTTTTTATTCATAAGATATAATGACTCATCTTTTAGTGTCAACAATACAGCAGTTTGTTAATCTTTAGCACTATAGGATATAAAGACTTTCATATAAATTTAGTAATTTAGTGTCTCTGAATGGTTATTATTGTACATATTTATCCCTTCCTCTTTTTTAATTTAAACGCACAAATGAACGTGCACACAAACACAATTAGACCACTGTTTGTCTACAGAACACCTGTTTGTGGCAATTTTTTTGTCCCTTTTAGTGAATGAAGGTCTAAGCAAGGCTATTAGTCATAGTCCATCATTGTTAGCTATGGATTCCTCTGCTCTCAGTTCAAATCCTGTTTCTGCCCCTAAGCAGCTGGTCACCAGGGACAAGTCACATAATCCCTCCATCTTGTCTCCTGAGCCTCCAGAGATGCTTACAGGAATTGAAGGAGGTAACTTTTGTGAAAATGCTCAGCAAAGCACCTAGCACAGAATAATCACTCAGAAATGTAAGATTCCCTCCAGTTACTTCAGCTGACCTTGGCTGAAGCAAGGTTAAGAGGAAGCTACCTAGAAGAGATTATGACACAGAATCTATAGACTATTAAAAAAATATAAACACAATGTGAGAGCTGATTCGGTAACTTAGGGCAGATTTCTCCTTTCTCAGCCTGTGTATTTCTCATGAGTCACTGGACTCATCCATTTTCCTCCCATACTCCATTTCTTAACAACTTAAACTTGTTCCCTTCCTTCCTGTTCTCTCCGTTTTGATTCTTGACATCTTGTAAAATTGCTAATTCAGGAGAAAGTTTGTCACTACTGCTTCCAGGAAGAAGTACTATAAAGTGTCACATTAGATGTGTCTCGTGCTCTGACACATCCTGCCATGTCACAGGGGTCCACTTTTGAGACAATTCCTGTGTGTAATTTTCCATTATAGAACATTAATTCTGGAGGCATGTTAAACTAAGCAATCAGACCACTCTTCCTTGCAAATGAGGAAGTGTCATGCCAGATGGTCCTAATGCAGCTGAATCCTAAGTGGTTTTACTTCCAGATAATTTTCTATTTATTTCTGTGCTTTCTTGCGCCCCTGATATGGCAAGCCAGGGTTGGGTATGCTGCCTGATCCTTGTCAGTATAAACACAAGCTGAACTTGCTTTTTTCTTCTTCATAGGCATGGCATGGCACAGGATGGTGGGCATGGCATGGCACAGCAGGGCAGCGCAGGGCATGACTCGGTTGAGAGTTGGGCTTCCCGAGGTTGTATAGCAACCCAAGGATACAGAAGCCTTCCTCTGCTACCTGCTCCCACCCTCAGTGCCCCAGGAGACCACGGTGTAGCTTAGGGACTTGCCCCATCCAAACTGGCCAGTTAACCACATTGGTGTTGGTGTATTTTCCTGGTTGATCTTTGGGCAGGAGAGTGAGTCTGCACTGCAGAAGCCTCTCTCCAAAGAAATCCCTCAGCACTCATTCCCATGGTTCTTGGAGAGCTTGCCAGGGCTGCTGCATGCTCAGTGCCTGACCGTGGAGGTTCTTGATTCTCTTCTTAGTGCCAGATTTAAGTTCTTTTCATCACTGTTGACCAGGAAAAAGCCTCAGTGGAAAGATTGTTTATCCTGTGCAGATCATTTTGCTTCTCTAGCTTGTTGGAAAGTGTTTGGGTTGCCCAAGTCCTGCCTCTTTAGGTCTGATATTTAGGAGATCCTGTGAGACCTATTGACCCCTCACCCTATCCTGCTCTCACTTCATGTCCCTATGGTTGTCATGAAGACATTTTGGTATCTCTTCATGTCCGTGCCAAGGCAGAAGTGGTTTGGTATCTCACCACGTCCCTCCCATAACCACCGTATTAGGGATGCAAGAAAGGACAGAAGCAAATACAGAATTATCCAGAAGTGAAATCACTGAAGGCTTAGCTGCATCAGGACCAAAAACATCTGACACAACATTCCCTCATCTGCAAGGCAGAACAGTCTCACTTCCAGAGGTCTTAAGAGTTGGCAGTAGTGGCAGCTAGTGTCAGGCAATGACGGTAACATTGAACTCATTCTCTTGCTGGAGGCCACCTTCTCCTTAAGGTGGGTTCTTACAATGGTCACATGTCACAGAACTCCAGAATCAGTTGCTGGAACAAGCTCCTGTCGCCTGAGTTAGGGCTGACAATCCATTCTCCTTTTGGGAATGTAGCTTCCTGACTAGTAGCCCTGGAAGGTGAGATTTAGAAAAGGCAACTCTGTGTTACTGTGTTAAACAGATAACCAGGAAAAGTCTTTAAAAGAGTAGCTTCATTTCTTTAAATTAGTTTAACACATCTAAACTGTTAATACTCTCATTGCTTGATAGCTAACAAAAGTTACCAACTTGGGTATCAAACAAGAAATTTCTGAATTCATCTAAACAAAAACTTTACTCAGCTGAAGGCTGACTGCTGTCAGTGACCCTTAGCTGGGTGAGGCAACGTGCTGACCACTTGGCCAGATGGTCTTTTTCTAAAGGAAAACGTCCCCTTTGGAGCTGCTGAGGATAATTGGGAGCTCATACCTGCAGTGTCATTCCTGAACACAGATAATAAAATGGTGGAAAAGACAAACCCCACCTCCTGCCAAACACCACTGTCTGGTAACAGTGTCTAGGCCATGCCAGCTAAAGGACTATCGTACTGCTTGACCAGCTCAGTGGGTCACCTTGATCGTGATTCTCCAGGTTCATTCAGTCACATCTAGAGCCAGAGCTCAAAGGGTCAAGAGTAAAACCTTCCTTGTCCCTTCCTTACTAAGCCCCACCCACTAAAAGATATTCTAGGGACAAGAATTTGTCTTCCTCTTTCCCCATCCTCTGTGGATCATCAGATGATACTCAGGAGATTGAAAACTTGGCAGGAACTGCAGTATGCAGTCCTAATACTTATTAATACTGTTTTTCTGATGCGACAGTTTCTTTTCCCTGCTTTCTCATGCTCAGCTTTTCCTCTAACCAGTGACTCTCACAATATGGCCCCAGTACTATCAGCACCTGGAAACTCATTAGAAATGCAAATTCTCAGCCAGGCTCAACCCTAGATTTACTCAAAACCCCGGTGATAAACCCCAACAGTCTGTGTTTTAACAAGCCCTACAGGGAGTTCTGAAGTATCCACACTCAAGTTTGAGAACCACTGTTTTGAACTGTCCTGTTAATTATCCTCCACTTCAGAATCAGATTCAGTTAGCCATTGGTAAAGAATTTTTCACCTCAGGTTCTAGGCTGTTAACTTTGTAGGATTAGAGTTACATGTCTGATGATTTAGGTAATATCATCATTTTGTAGGTGAGGAGATTTAAAGCCTGAGAATGCAAAATGATTAACTCAGGGTCACAGGGCTAAAATGTGATAGGCTGAGGTAGAATTTGCATCCTTACCTCCTGACTCCAGATCTAGGGATTCTTTACGTTTTATCATATGAAGGAACAGAAAGGTACAAACACCAGGTAATGCCTACCTGTGCGTAGGACAAGAGCACAATGAAAAAGTTTTGGTTTTGGCATGTTTCAGTCACCCCCTTTTGACTTCTTTGGGTTCCAGAAGTCCCCTTCTCTTAGAATTTGGTAATTACCTGTTTTTTTTCCTACTACTTGTGTCTTTCTCTGGCAGGAGGGAATAGCTACATTTTCATAAACCTATTCAAAGTCCAAAGGATCAATTTCCAGTGGTGGAATTTGGAGCAGCTCAGTGGATTGAGGGTGGATGCCCTGGGCAGGTTTTTTTAAAGGTAATCCTACAGTCCAGGGATAGGTGTGCTTTAGGTGCTGAGTATTACCTTGTAATTCTGTCCCCTGCGCAGCTCTTCATTGATAGGCTGGCTCAGCAAGACTCTGGTTTTTGTTCTTACTGGGCCTCTGCTAAATGAGGGACTATCCTTTTTTGTACATGTGTGCAGTACATAACGTTTACATTCCTTGTGTGGAGTTGGTACATGTACAGAACGCATTTTAAATACTTTTTTTCATCCTTTTCCCTCCTCTCTCTGCTCCCACCCTCTATCTCTTGATCCCCTTCCATTGGAGAAAAGTCTGTCTCCCTACTTCCCCACTTCTATTATCTATCTTTTATTTTGCTCTTTGTTTATACTTTGGACTTCTCATATAAGAGAAACCATGTGGTATTTAAGATTGTGTGTTTGATTTGTTTCATTTAACATTATGATTTCAAGATGCATCCATTTCTTACAAGTGACTCAAGCTTATCTTTATGGCAAAGTGGTACTCAATTGTATGTAAATACCACATTTCTTTTATTTACTTGTCTGCTAATGGACATATAGTTTACTTCCAAGATTTAGCTGTTTTGAATCGTGCTGCTATATGCATGGGTATCACTGTAACATGATGTCTTTAAGTCTTTCGGGAAGATACCTAGAAGAAGAATAGCTGAATTGAATGGAATTTCTAATTTTAGTTTTTTTAGGACTCTCCATATCAATTTCTGCAGTGGTTGTACTAGTTTACATTCTCACGAACAATGTAAAAGGATTCCTTTTCCCCCTACCTGCAACCTTGCCAACATGTGTTATTTGTTTTCTTAATGATGGCCATTCTTTCTTGGGTAAGATGGAATCTTAGTGTTGTTTTAATTTGCTTTTCTCTAGTGGCTAGTAATGTTGAGCTTTCTTCATGTATTAGTTGGTCATTTGTGTTTCTTCTGTGAAGTGTCTGTTCATGTCACTTGCCCATTTTTTTAATTGTGTATTTATTTTGGGGGTTCTAATTTTTTGAGTCCTTTATATAGTCTAAACATTAGTCCTCTGCTTGAAGAGTAGCTGGCAAAATTTTTCCCACTCTGCAGGTTTTCTTTTCACTTTGTGTTGTTTCTTTTACTGAACAGAAGCTGTTTAATTTGATATGATCCCATTTTTTGATTCTTGGTACTATTTCCTATGAAATGTGGTTGTGTTCAGAAAGACCTTGCCTATGCCTATGATTTCAAGAGTTTTACTTATTTTATCCTCCAACTGGTTAAGTGTTTCTCTTTTAACATTTAGTTCTCTGGTCCATTTTGATTTTAGTTTAGTGCACGATTAGAGCTATGGGTATAGATTCAGTCCTGTGCATGTAGCTAGCCAGTTTTTCCAACACCATAAAGGGGCTCTCTTTCCTCCAGTGTGTTTTTAGCCCCTTTGCCAAAGATCAAATAATTAAATTGCTTGAGGTTGTTTCTGCATCCTCTATTCTATTGCATTGATCTGATGAGGTACTATCTTGTGAGGTCTCTCTGGCATGTAGGAAATCTACCATAAACCATCCAAAACTAAATTCATCCTATGGTGAAAGGTTCCAACATTTAATTCAGGTCATTGGTTAAATACTTTATGTTAAATTCATATAATGAAATACCATTCAGCCCATCTCGGGTGACCCTAATTTCTGGCATCAAGTGATAGAGGAGATCTGTTCCCTTCAAGCCCCAGTTTTTATCCGGCAGACCACCAGTATTTGGTATCAGAATTTAATGACATGGGGCCATGAAGATGAGACAGGCCAGAAATGCATACTCATGATTGTCGATTTGCTGACCCAAAACTAAACCATAATTTATAACAAGTACAAGTATGAGTCTTTCAAGAGGAAAAAAAATCCCCCTCTCTGCTTGAGAGTCTCCCAGCAAAAGTTAGCAAAGTGTTATTGAGAAGACAGTTATACAGAGAAGACTGAGATTTGTAGAAGAAAATCTCTTCCCTCTGCTGTAGACAAAAGGGATAAATCCAGGTACCTGCTAAGTGACTTTTTTGTGTTTCCAGCGAATGAAATAAAGGGGTGCTTTCCTGATGTTTAAGTCATGGTTACTCAAGTTATACTGTCCTAAATTATTTTTGCGTAGTTCTGTTTTATTAATGAAAAATAACATGTATCTTTGTGATGTAGAGTCAGAAAGTGTTTAGCCCAGTTCCAGGAACACCTCCAAATTGGGTTTAATGAGGGCTGGAGGGTGTTTTGGTCCTTTTCAAGTGGAGGCAGGGAGAAGAGCTAGTATTTGCAGTGTCATTGAGGCAGTAGGGGGATACAGAATTAGACTGCCCTCTCTCCAGTGTCAAGGACAGCTTTATGAAAGTAAGCTTGGTTATTACAGGAGAGTGCTTCTCTTCTTTTAAGAAAGAAGCTTGCTGGTTGATTTTCTTTTCTAGTTAAAAATTGCTTATTTCTTTCCCTACCCCAAACTTCCCTAACTCTGGGAATGCATGAATGCTTTATTTTGTGGCCTGAAGTGTCTGTGTTCTTGTCTCTTTTAAATGTTGAATTAAGCAGTATTATCCCTAGAGTACTTTTGTAGAAAAATGTTATAATGTAGAACAGTTGATTCTCCTTTAACAAGTTTTAAGGTGAAAATGGGGCTTTGCAAAATACATCTCAAAGCTTATATAGAACCCCCAAAAACTATATTTAAGGATATAAAAACTCAAATTACAACTTGATTTAAATTTTCTAAAAGCAGAATGTTTTATCCTTAAGATTAGAAAGACTGCAGTTGGTCGTGGAGTCAGACTCCCAGTCCTCTTACTGGATGGAGCAAAAATGGGGCTTGAGACAGGCCTCAAGGAGTTAATGCTTTTTGGGCATTATTCTTAAACAAATCAAGGGCTGGCACAGCAGCAGCTTCTCCCTGGGGAGCAGGATACAGCCTTTGGTTGGAGAGCAGAGCCAGCGCTAGCCTAGCTGCAGTGTTTACTCTCCACCCACTAAGAACCCAGCTGGTGTGGCAGAGATCGCCTGGGTTGGGGATGCTGAGCCCAGAAGGCCCCATTTGGTGACTCACCCAGAGAGCACTGAGGTAGCAGTGCAGTGGAGCTGAGTGATTGATCGCATTCTCTGTTGACACCAACGCTTTGCATGAACTGGGCAGGAACGGCTAGAGGCGATGATGCGCAGGTCCCTGGAGCGCACGCAGCTGCTGGAGCTGAAGAAGAAGTGTTCTTGGGGAGCGTCACTGGCTGCAGGGCCTGGAGGACGTGATGGTGAGTAAAGGGCTGTCCCTTCTTTGCAGGGCCCAGGGGTGGGAGTCATGGACACAGCTGGGTGTCCAGAGGATCTGGGGGATGCTGCGCATAGTCTTATAGGTACCCTTTTCAGGTGTTGTGTTTGAAACTGCCTAGTTTCCTATCTACGTACTTCTCCTGAAGGGGAGCTGTGCATTCTTCTGGCTAGCAGGCAGCAGTTGATAGAACTGAGCTTTGAGAGCAAAAGAAAATGAACACAAAACCTGGTTAGCCAGACTCAGCGGGCAGGTCCAGAGTAATCTGATTTCAGGGGAGGGAAAAGGCAGAGCAGCTGTTATCTTCTAAGAAGGGCTGAATTTTTGTTGCTTTTTCGATTTTGTTTCAAGGTGACTTATTTCATTATCTAGTTCTTACTCATCTTTAGATTTTCAAATGTTTAATATATGAATCGTTAGTCTCAAGGTGACTTTCCCTCTTTTCAGTGTCACACTATGTTTCAGTGTCACTTCAGTTCTCAGCATTCGGTTAAGGCAGGAGTTGTATAATAGTCCTTTCTGAGAGCAAACATAGTATAGTTTCTTGGCTTTGCTTTTAACCTTTTGGTAGTGAACATACTTTAATTTTTTCTTTTTTGAGAAGTCAGTGACCCATTTGTTACTTTTCTAATTTCCTAAGTAGAAACTCAAATACAATAACAAATTGGGGCTTTTTTCTTTTACCTCTCTTTGCTCTGATTTTTTGCTGTGTAGGTGAATCAGAAAATACCCCACCCCCTTTAGGTTTAGCAACCAGCACCCTCCCACCGGATGCAGGGACCTCTTCTGCCGCTGCTGAGCCCACCAACGGTATATCTAAGTATCACCATGCCATAGCATTTTGTGATAATTGTTTTGATCACCTTCCATCACCATGTCTGTTTCAGTCAGGCACTTTCACAATTGATTTCTTGGTCTGACCTGTTACAACTTTTCTTCTAGAGATGTGAGTGACATGCTCATATTCCTTTGTTCCTCTGTCATCGTGCAGCTCTGCATGCCTTATATCTTAATGTGCCCAGACATTTCATCCTCAGCTCACTACATTCTACCTTACAAATCTTGTCAATGCTTTTGTGCATGTAGATTTTCAGCAGTCTCATTAATAATCTGTTTTAGGCATTTAGTAGTAGAGCATTTCAAACACTTCTGGAAAAAAATCCTACAGAGTTCTGAATGGAATACTTGGGCTTAGTGTTAATGTGATTTAGATTCTGGGAGAAATGTATGAGAGGAAGTGGTAGGGAGTTTATCAGCACTAACACTGAAAATCCATATAGAGATAACTTAGTTTTGTGCTTGATTTCATTAGTTTGTCTGAAAATGCTGTTGTGGATACAAACTTGGAAAATTCTTATGGTCTAGATCAAGAATAAGAGTAGTAAAACTTTTCCATTTAATAGCGACTTTACAAATTCAACCCATCTCTAGCTGGCAAAAATAAAACAAGACAGAAAGGGGATATAGCATTTGCCAGCAATGTGAAAGATTGTTTTTGCAGTAGGAAAAAATATCCTTTGTTTCTGGCATTCCTTTGATAAAGAATATTTTTATTGGTGGTGCACAGATTTTGCTGCACAAGCTGAGTTACTACCTATGGTATGGGCAGTGCCCTTTCCTTACAGAGGGGTACAAGTAATATGGATTAATCACCCACTGGAAATCAGTACCTAGGGCTTTGATAAGGTGTGTGTGATATCTGAACTGGACACATAATTTAAGTAGATGCCAAAAATCGCAATAAGAGGGCCGGGGATATAGCTCAGTGGCACAGCACCTGCCTGGCAAGCGTGAGGTCCTGAGTTCGATTCCTGGCACCAAAAAAAAAATCAAATAAGAAAGATAAAATACTCTAATGGAATATTGTCAAAATCAAAATTAATACAAACAGCTCACTGAAAATAAAATACTGAATTTCTAAAGACCAGTGCCATACTAAATAACAGCAAAGCCTGAGGCAAAAGGAAAATGTATACCGCTATATATATATGGTTTTATGTCATTTTTAATGGTTACATGTATTCCCAGAACATTAAAGTAGTTTTAAAATAGTGAAAAATTTAAAAGTGGGACTATTAAAACATCATTTCAAGTTTAAATATTTGATATATCCCCAATTCAAATTTATTAGGACTTTGAATTCAGCTTTAAGAATGTCATTTGGTGAGCAGAAATTATCAGACATGACAGTTCTCATTTGAAAACAAAATGAGCAGAAGAGTTAGCTTTTGAAAACCTCACTGATAAGTTTGATTCCTTGTTTTGGCCATAACGATTTAATCTAGAAACAAGTTTGAAATAATGACTGGAATATGAGAACATGAAACCTAGAGTTACATGTTAAAATCTTAACCCACTAAAGCATTTGTGAAAGGGCCACTTTTTTATTTTTATTTTTATTTATTTTTGCTGCACCGGGGATCAAACTCACAACTTCGCACCTGCCAGACAGGCGCTTAAGCCATTGAGCCAGACTCCCAGCCCTGTTTGTTTGTTTTTTTGTTGTTGTTGTGTTTTGTTTTTTTTTTTTTTGTGGCACCAGGGATCGAACTCACAACCTCATACTTGCCAGGCATGTGCTTAAGCCACTGAGCCAGACTCCCAGCCCTAGTTTTTTGAGACAGGGTCGCACTATATAGCTCAGGCTGGCCTTGCACTCACATTGTAGCCCAAGCTGGCCTCGAACTCACAATGCTCCTCCTACCTCAGCCTCCCGAGTGCTGGGATTAAAGGCGTGCGCCAGCCCTGGTTTTTTGAGGCAGGGTCACACTATGTAGCTCAGGCCGGCCTTGCGCTCAAGTTGTAGCCCAAGCCGGCCTCGAACTCACAATGCTCCTCCTACCTCAGCCTCCTGAATGCTGGGATAAAGGGCATGTGCCAACATGCCGAGCTGAAAGGGCCACTTTGACTCTATCTCTCTCTCTCTCTCTTTTTTTTTTTTTTTGGTGGCACCAGGGATCAAACTCGCAACCTCGCGCCTGCCAGGTGGTGCTTAAGCCGCTGAGTCAAACCCTCGACCCTAGTTTTTCGAGGCAGGGTCACACTATGTAGCTCAGGCCGACCTTGCACTCACATTATAGCCCAAGCCAGCCTGGAACTCACAATGCTTCGCCTACCTCAGCCTCCCAAGCGCTGGGATTAAAGGCGTGCGCCACCACACCCGGCTCTGACTCTATCTCTTAATGAGAGTAAGAAAACCAACTGCTAAAGGTTATTTCACTTTAAATACAGCTCTTTGCTTTGCAAATTGCATTTTTGAGCCTGGCATGGTGGCACACACCCATAATCCCAGCACTTGGGTCTAAGGCAGGAGGATCACTTCAAGTTTGAGGACAACCTGAACTGCATATGAGACCCTGTCTCAAAAAAACAAAAAATAAACCAAAAAACCGAACAGATGGCATACAAATTACATTTTTCTCCAACCTGAGTCACAGATAACCTCCAGGAAAAGTTCAGTTTCACCACACGCAATTTCGGTCAGACCATAGAATGTTTTCAGTAAGAACTTGTCTCTGGATCCAGGTTGATTTTGGTTTTCTGTAGTGTTAATACTTTTAAAAATCCCTGGACACAAGAAAATTACATGGAATTAGCATGGATTTAGTTGAAAATTTGAATAAAGTTGAATATTTGAAGTTTAAGAGAAGAACACAATGAAAACATTTCAGACCAGTGGCTGCTATAGCCTGGACATTTCTAAATTAGGATAAGGAGATACCAAAATAATGGAAGCACAGTGTACTGTGTCACAGCAGTGTAAGAGATGTGTGGATGAATACAGGAAAGAGACTTTGGGATATGTGTTTCTTGATCTACAGTGGTTGAATACCAATGTATTTAATGCATTTCTCTGCAGCATGTGACAAACTTTCAACATCAACCATGAATTTGCCAAAGCATCCGGAGCCTCCTATGAATAAACGCCTGTCTTCATCTACTGTGGCAATATCCTATTCTCCAGACCGAGGCAAGTGAACATGTTGACTTAGTCTTTCCAGTGTGCATCTTTCTGGCGTGGGTATTTTAACATTGGCCTTTGCAAGATTCCCTTCTTGAGCTTTCTGCAAATACCATCATTGTCCTAGCCTTGTGGTCTGAATGTAGGTATCCTACAGCCTTGCTACTGGTACTGTGAAGAGTGATATTACCCTAGATCATTGATGGTGAACCTTTTAGATCTTTTAGTGATACAAAAAGCCTGCTGTGGCACACGTGCCATAAGTTTACCACCACTGCCCTAGATGCAGGAATTAAAAGAAAGTACTTGCCTGGTCAGTGATGGGATGCAGTTGATTAGCCAGAGGGATCAAAATTGATGAGTCAGAGTTACTTGGGAGACTCACTATGTGAAAAAAGTGGGATTCTGTAGTCCTGCATGGTTTGTAGATCTGTCCATTTCATAGATGAAAACAGAAGTAATACAAGACCCCTAAAAGAGGAAAAGGCAGGCAGTCTTTTCAGATATTGTTTTGAGTTAGAAGATGACATGTAGGACACATGCCAGTTCTAGAATCTGCATAGATTTAATGCCATCCATATTTTAATGGAGGCTTAGATGAGTCATTGGACTCCTGAATTTATACCTTTCACAGTATGAAGGTTAAGGAAGGGAGGGCTCTCCATATGATAAATATATATTTTAAAGCATCGCTCAAACACTGAAGGAATCAGATGCCAGCAGAGTATTTATATTTAGCATGTCAGGTTATCCCCAAGGGCTGACTAGGAAGATGTTTGTGACTTGGAAGAGGCTGGTGTTTCTTCCTTGTCGTTCACTGACATTGACCTCTCCCTTCATCTCAGAGACATGGCATGTGTGTCAGAGTCCCTGTGAGTGTCGGAATACTGCAGTTTGTGGGAAAACTCCAGGAACATGAAAGGAATTAAGAGTTAGACAAGAAAACACCTACACCCTCTTTAGGTAGCTCTTCCATTAGGGAATGTATTCTATGTTTTCATTAATTTTTATGGTTCCAGATTGATGTTAAATTCATTTTTGGCATTGTTTAACACGTAAACATGTGAAGTATGTTATTACATATTCTTGACAACTGAATTATCTGCTTATAAATTACAAAAGTTTAATCCCCAAACCATCTACTAGTCAATAAGCATCCAAAGAACAGAGAATAATTCTTCGTGTTCATTGCTGTATAAATATGTTCCTAAACCATCAAAATATTTTGGTCATTTAATTTAATTTTATTTTTTTTCCTGGTACCAGGGATTAAACTCACAACCTCACGCCTGCCAGGCAGGCACTTAAGCCACTGAGCTAAATCCCCAGCCCTCTTAATTTTAGATTATGAATCTTGTTATCTTCGCTTAGGCTGATAGTCAGTTGGCTGTTATTATTTTTGTGATTATTTTATTTTTCCCTTATTTACAGGGAAAAGTATGAAAGGATTTATTTTTAACTACTATAGGGTGACATTTTATTTTTAAAAATCAATGTTATGAAATATTTCTTAACAGAATCTAAAATGAATGTTTTGTAGGTATAGTCCTTTTTTTCAATGTTAGATCTACTTGGTGAGTAAATGAGTCCATACTAACACCTTGGAAGGTGGGCTGATTCTCTTGAGTGATGCAGGTCACTATATATAACATAGTGAATGAATTCTGGCACTCCCAAGAGAATTAATGCACCCCCCAACTCTAAATGACCCATTATTTGTTTCATTTTATGGTGACAAACTACAAAACCATTTTTGTTAGAATATTTTTATTTTCCATATTTGTTCTGCCACCCGGAATTTAATTTGCATCATGTACTGTGTTGTTTAAGCATTTTATTTTGTTTTATTTTAATTTTGCTTTTTAAACTTTTCATTTGATTCCATCCCTCAGCTCATCGCACACACCTTAGTCCCACAGAAAAGTTTCTTATTATGCGACTGTTGACACCCACACAGGCTTCTTTAGCCAGAAGCAGAAGTACATTCATATTCTCTGAGCAGGCCAGTGACTCAGGTAAAAGAGACCAAGCTGGTAACACTGAGGAAAAAAGCCCTAAAGTGATGTTGGTCAGCCTGAGATTTATTTCTGAATTTTTGTATTTTGCTTCTCATTTGCTGGCTTTGTGAAGTGGCTTCGATGGTTAATAACAATTTTAATCCCCCAGTGTTTTGCTGTTGCAGAATTTAAGTGTCACAGAGGTAAGTAAATTATGTAATTACTAGAACATGTACATTAGGAAAAAAAATCCACTTGACAAACTGTGGTGGTTACTAGACTTTTCTTTTTTTTTTTTTTTTAAATTTTATTTTAAAGATAGTAAAATATAACAGAATGTAACAAATAAAGTCAATCAAAACAAAGCAGTAGGAGTGGTACAGAACTTCGAAGACCAATAATATGAGTACAATAGCTACTATAACATACCTTGCTATCTTCAAATTAGCTGACCATTCCAACAGGTGTAGTAGGATTGAACCAAAAA
>RJWM01025616.1:0-29068 GCA_004363535.1 Dasyprocta punctata | reverse complement strand
TTTTTTTTTTTTTTTTTTTTTTTTTGCGGCACCGGGGATTGAACTCACAACCTTGCGCCTGCCAGGGCAGGTGCTTAAGGCACTGAGCCAAACTCCCAGCCCTGGTTTTTTGAGGCAGGGTTGCACTATGTAGCTCAGGCCGACCTTGCGCTCGCGTTGTAGCCCAAGCCGGCCTCGAACTCACAACGCTCCACCTACCTCAGCCTCCCGAGTGCTGGGATTAAAGGCGTGCGCCACCACGCCCGGCTCGGGCCCTGGTTTTTTGAGGCAGGGTCGCACTATGTAGCTCAGACTGGCCTTACGCTCGCGTTGTAGCCCAAGCCGGCCTCGAACTCACAACGCTCCGCCTACCTCAGCCTCCCGAGTGCTGGGATTAAAGGCGTGTGATTTTCTTTTTATAATTGATATAAAACCTCTATGGATAGCAGTTCTGTGATGTCTTTTGAAATATAAAAATTACATACCTTTTGTCCCACCAGTTTTACTACCAGGAATATTTTCTATAGAAAAATATTCACACAGGAATATCTACAGGGATACTCACTGAGGCACTATTTATAATACAGTGAAACCTTCGAAAGACTTCGAGCATCCACAAGTGCGGCATTCGTTAAATCACTTATGGTGCATGCACATGGCCGAGAGCTGCAGTCATTGAATAAGTGAAGCTGTGTCAGAGAAATTGATCTCAGATATATCATGTGAAAAAAGTAAAGTTTACACGGCGTGTGTGTAGACTACATACATGCCCCCAAAAAAACAAAAACAAAAAAACAGGCAGATGCTGGGTACACAGAAGACCTCTGCAAGGAGAGGAAATTATCAGCAGTTATTGCTGAGAAGAGAATTGGGTAGTAGGGATAGAAATGTATGGGAGAGACTTCGTTGTAGACTTGACTGTAGCTTTAGAATTTGTATGCCATGCATACGTTTTCTGTTAAAAAATTACTGAAATGTGTCAGGTATAGAGGACTAAGATTTGCAGCTTAAACAGATCTCTTTTTTTTTTTTGATACCAGATTTGAACTCCCAACCTCATGTTAGCCAGGCAGATCTCTTATTTAAAAACTAAAAAATTAAATTTTTAACAGTTGACTTGCTGTTAGATTGTTTTAGATAGTTTCTTTTTTATAATTTCCAAAATATAATTTCTGTTCATCTATTTCTAGTTTAATTGATGTGCTTCTTTTAAAGCTTATGTGTACAGTTGATGACCTGAAGGAAATGGGAATACCTCTTGGACCCAGAAAGAAGATAGCCAACTTTGTAAAACTGAAAGCAGCTAAACTGGTAAAGTTTTCTTGTCTTTGCTCAAGAAAGCCCAACACCCATTGTGTGACAAGCTCATTTTTATTTTAGAAGTTTTTAATACTGCCTGTGGTTAGGCAAGCTAGTTTGCTTCTGCCTAAGGTATAGTAATAGAACTGATGGAAGCCCAGCTCTGGAATTTGTCAGAATTGGTTTTAAATGAAGATTAGGCTGACTGACCATCCAGGTTTTCCTGGGACCAAGGGAGCTCCTTGAACACAAGTTGTCAGTGTCAAACTTAGTCTTTGAGGATTTCCCAGTACAAAAACTGGTGAATTTTTGAGTATAGATGAAACACTGGTCCTGCTCCTTAGCCTGGCCACTTATATTAGCTACATATCTGTAAGCAATTGGTTTAATTCACTGGTCCTTATTTTCCTTCATTTCTACAGTGGAAATGATGATTCTCATAGTTACGAGTGAGCATGAAATATGTACATGAAGCTTCATACCCAAAAGTAGCTTACATTCTATCTTCTCAATCCTCACTTTCTAGAAAGATAAGAAATCACATACTAAAATTTCATTAAGTAATCAGACAGCGAAAAACAATGCATTTGAAAAATAAAACAATTGGGAAAAACTTATTGGCTCTATTTTTTGTTTTTGTTTTTTTGAGACAAGGTCTCGCTCTGTAGTTCATGCTGGCCTTGAACCCATGGCAATCCTTTTGGCTTACCCTCCCAAGTGCTGTGATTATAAGCGTGCACCACCATGCCTGGCATGTTTAATTTTATTGATTAACTTAATTTATAGTTAAGACTGTGATTGCTTAATTAGAACAATTATAAAAGCTTGGTTTATTTCTTTTTGTGGCAGTAGGGATTGAATTTAGGAATGTTCTGCCACCAAGCTATATTCCCTAAGCCCTTTTATTTTTTAGTTTGAATTAGAGCCTAACTAAATTACTTGAGCAGGCTTTGAACTTGGGATTCTTCTGCCTCTGTTTCTCAAGTAGCTGGAATTATAGGCATGTGCTGCCACTGTACTATGTTTATTTTTAACGTTAACTACGTGGTCTTTGATGAGCCTTTGATTTTTTTGTGTATTTATTTTGAGACAGGATCTCTGTCATCTGGGCAGGTCTTTTTTTTTTTTTTTTTTTTTTTTTTTTTTTTTTTTTTTTTTTTTTTTTTTTTTTTTTTTTTTTTTTTTGAGACAGGGTGTGACCTTGAACTTGCAATGATCCTCCTGTGTCAGGCTCTGGTGTGCTGAGATTATAGGCATGCGCCACCATGCCTGGTCATTCTGGTCTTTAATTTGAGACATAGCCCAAGTTGACCTCAAATGTGCAGTCTTCTTCCTTTAACTTGCTAACCTGTGGAAGCTGTTTGTTTTTGTTTCTGAGGTGCTGGGGATGGAACCTGGGGCATCATGCATGATAGGCAGGTACCCTACCACTGAACTGTACTCCCAGTTCTTTTTCATCTTTTGAACTTCTGTAGTTTATGACTATAAATTGTTTTTTGTGCATAATTTAAGGAATTGAATCAATCAGTATTTTACTGAATTTCTCTCTTTTTGGTGATAATGAATATTGAACCAGTATCTTCACACTGAGCTACATCCTCAGTTCTTTTTGGTTTTTTGGGACAGCATCTTACTGTGTAGTTCAGGCTGGCTTTGAACTCACTGTGTAGCTCAGGCTGGCCTTGAATTTGTAGTAATCTTCCTGCCTCAGCCTCCCCAAGTGCTGGGATTACAGATATGTGCCACTATGCCTAGTTTTCAGCCCATTTTTATTTTTTATTTTGAGAACCGAGTCTTGCTAAGTTGCTGGGTTGCCCATACTGGGTGTTAGGAAAAAAGGGGGAAAAAGCAAAGGTACGAGTTCAACAGGACAGATTATTTCAGAACAAACTTAGAAGGGACCGCCCTAGCACTTTGACCACACTGATAATTCTCATATAGGCCTTACGGTCTTTTATAGGGTCATGAGCATAAAGGGAGACTGTGAAAGGAAAAGATCAAAATGGAACTTTCAAAGTGGGGGAGTTCAGTGAAAAGGAATTGTGGCTGCCTGCCAGAGACAAGGCTTGAGAATGTACAGGGAGTGGTAGTTCCTGTCACGAGCAGGGTTGAAGAATGATGGGAGTTATAGGGTGTAGTTGTGGTTACTGGGCCTTGTTAACCCATGATATACATCTTTTTTTTTTTTTTTTTATTTAAGAGAAAATGGACACAGAAGAGAGAAACAAAAAGCAAAAAAGACAAACAAACAGCAATAACAAATCCAATACGATAACATTATAGGTTTACACAATGAGATGGTTGAAATTTGACAGTAGTTGTAATATTGCATATCGTTACCTTCAAAGGGGTTGTTCATATTAACAGATATAGACATGTAAAATTGATCTAATCATGAGTATTAACTGTTCTTTCTCAATAGCTAATGTATTTAGTAATATAGTCATTTTAACTGTCCTATGTATACCTATTTATAAATTTATGTCTTTTTCCTTTTCCCTTCCTTCCTTTCTCCTTTCCCCTTCCTTCCTTCCTCCTTTCCCCTTAGAATACCTCTTGTTATCATTAAAATAACTGCCCATATCATCAGGCCTAATATAATCAAACAAAATAGTTCAGAATAAAACCAATAAAGAATAAAAGAATGGTCACAGAAAAGAGAAACAAAAAAGTAAAGGAACCAACAAACAACAACAACATATCCGATACTGTAACATCATAGGTTTACAAAATGAGATGATTGGAATTTGACAGTGGTTGTAACATTGTGTATCGTTACCTTCAAGGGGGTTGCTCAGATTGACAGATATAGACATGTAAAATTGATCTAATCATATGAGTATCAGCTGTTCTTTCTCACCAGTTAATGCATTTATTAGTATAGTCTTTTTAAACATCTTATGTATACCCTCACATAAATCTATGTCTTTTTCCTTTTCCCTTCCTTCCTTCCTCATTTCCCCTTGTAATACCTCTTATTGTCTTCAAAATAATTGCCCTTACCATCTGGCCTAATATAGTTGAACAAAATAATACTGAATAAAACGAATAACAAATAAAATAATGGAAGCAATACATAGTGATACAACGTTGATTTCTATAATGCCTCATATTATATTCTAGGCAGTTGCCTATATCATCTGTTGTAATACAATCAAACAAACCAAAATAGGTTAAAATCCCTCAAAACAGAACAGTGAAAGCAATACCAGGTTTCAAAACAAGGTGATCGAATATCAATAAAGGCTACCCTAATGTATTTTGTTATCTCTAAAATAGCTGTCTTTGTCATCATTTATGATATAGTTAGGTCAGTCCAGGTAGAATAGGATTAAACTAAACAGTTCATTGAAAACAATACTGGACTTAAATCCCATTGATGGATTATTCGTTTGTCTGCCCTGCTCAGTGGTATCCCTCTGTCGCTGTTTCTGGAGCAGTGGACTTCTTTATCTCTCTCTAGAATGTCCTTCAGTATTCTTTGTAGAGTTGGCTTGGTTGTCATAAATTCCTTTAGTTGTTCTTTGTCGTGGAAGTATCTTGTTTCTCTGTTGATTTTGAAAGATAATTTTGCAGGTACATCAATCTGGGTTGGAAGTTATTTTCCTTCAGGGCTTGAAATAACTTCACTCCAAGCTCTTCTTGACCTGATGGTTTGTGTTGAGAGGTCTGTTGTGATTCTGATGAGCCTTTTTTTGTAGGTGATCTGTCTCTTTTCTCTAATAGCTTTTAATATTTTGTTTTTGTATTGAATTTCTGGAATCTTGATTATTATATGTCTGGGTATAGGTATATTTTGGTCATGTTTAGCTGAAGTTCTATATACTTCACTTATCTGAAAGTCTCTTCCTATTCCCATGCTTGGGAAGTTTTCTGAAATTATTTCTGTAAATAGGCTTTTAATTTGATTTGTATTGACCCCTGCTTTTTCACTCACACCTTTTATTCTTAAATTTTATTTCCTTGGGTTGTCTTGCAGCCGTTGTATTGTTACTTCCAGGTTTCTTATTATTTTTAAGAGATCTTTCCTTTCTTGATCCCAGACTTCAAGCCTGTCCTCAAGGTTTGAAAGTCTATCTTAGTTTCCTTCAGGTGGTTCTGCCAACTTTCTTTTTTTTTTTTTTTTTGGCACCGGGGATCGAACTCATAGCCTCACGCCTGCCAGGGCAGGCGCTTAAGCCACTGAGCCAAACTCCCAGCCCTGGTTTTTTGAGGGAGGGTCGCACTATGTAGCTCAGGCCAACCTTGCGCTCGTGTTGTAGCCCAAGCGGGCCTCGAACTCACAACGCTCCACCTACCTCAGCCTCCCGAGTGCTGGGATTAAAGGCGTGCGCCACCATGCCCGGCTTGGTTCTGCCAACTTTCATTGGAGTTTTTGATTTCCTGGTAGTCTCTCTGAATCTGTTTCATGCATTCCAAATCTTTTTTGTATTGTTCATTCCAGGTTTCCCTCATTTTCCTATGCTCCATTTTTTCATCTGTGTCTCCTTTAGAGATGCCTAGCTATTCTTTTATTATGTTTTTCATTTCTTCTCTCAATTGGGTTAATATTTCTGCTCTAATTTCTTTTATAGGTTCATGGAGTTGTTTCCCTACTTCAGTTGTCATCACCTCAGAGACTTTAGTTGTGGGACTCCTGACCTCTTCTGCATTTGCTTCCCCTGGATTTGCTCTGCTTGAATTGGAGGCCAGAGACTGCCCCCTACCTTTTTGTCTTGGCATTTTCCTGGGTTGTTCCAGGGGTCTTGTGATTTCTCTGGAGTGAGCCAGTGCTGGCTGTGGATGACCGATTACCACCGGGTGTGCTGTCTGCTGCCTTTCCCCGGCCGGTCTCGGCTCTGCCATTGTCTGGCACAGTGTGTGGGGGCGGGGCCGCTGCCTGGGAACCTGGACCAGTTGTCCGTGAAACTTCCCCTATCACCCCTAGGGTGTGCGTGGAGCCTTTGTCTCCAGACCTAACCGGTCACTTGCTGGGACCCTGTGGGGCTCGGTTGGAGCAATTTCTGTGGGACCATGCCCAGTTAGGTGCGGTTCTGGTCCCAAGATGGTTGCCAGTCCCTTGCTCTCCCTCGCGGGGTTGGGGGGGTTTGGGATTTGTGTACTCACTCACCAGCTGTTGCAGTCCACTTCACTCCACGATAGATGGCTGCCTTTGCTGTCTCCGCCACAGCTGCAGCACTTTCATCGCGCTTCCACAGCACTTTAATTGTGCGTCCTCAGCACTTTAATCATGCTTCCCCAGGTCACAGCAGCTTGCCGCCGCTAAGTGGGTTCAGCTTTGGTCAGAGGTACCGCAAGCCTCCGCCTTTGGTTACTTCTTTTTACTCTTTCTGTGGGCCTCAATTCTCGTTTTAGATTCGTCCTGGGTCCAGAGGACCCACCTCCCTCTTTTTTGTCTTCTCCCTGTTATTCCAGCATTTGGGTAGTATCTTTCAGGGAGGCCACCTATCCCGCTGTTCACTGTTCTGCCATCTTGTCGAATCTCCCCATGATTATACATCTTTAACAATTGTGAAAGAATAGTGGGATGGAAGAACCTTAAAGTGCTCTCTGCTCAGCCTGGGATGGTAGCAGTTGATGCTTTCACTGGGGTTGAACTGCGTTCCTTCTGTCTCAGTTTTTCTTCTTTTTGGGAACTGGGAATTGAACTTGAGCTTGCCAAGCCAGTGCTGTACCACTGAGCTATATCCCTGGCCCTGCCTCAGCCTTTCAAAGTTTTTTTTTTTCCACTTTTTTATTTTTGTCTTTTTGAGACAGGGTTTCACCATACAGTTCAGGTAGGCCTTAAATTCACTTTGTACCCCATACTGACCTCATACTGTAGGGATCCTCCTGCCTCAGCTTCCCAACTGCAGGAATTACAGGTTCATGCCACCACGTCTGGCCTGAACATCTCTTTTAAGTTAGGTACTATGCTTAAATCTGTGGGATGTGGAGATGAACCATAAGTCTGCAGTCCACTTAGTGGGAGAAAGTTGATGACAAATGACTTGAGTTCTGCTGGACGTGGTGGTGCATACCTGTAATACCAGCACTCAGGAGGCTGAGGCAGGAGGATTGCCATGAATTTGAGGCTATCCTAGGCTGTGTAGCAAGACCTTGTCTCAGAAAAAAAACCCAAAAAACCAAAAACACATTCCATCAAAGGATATTTTCTACACTGGGCAGAACCAGATGAGAGGTGGCAGTTCTGGCTTGTTGAGAAAGGAGTGTAAGGTTGGAGAGAGAACATTTCCCCAAGGATTTGATGCTGGAGCTTGAAAGAAGGGGAGGATCAAGTGGAAAAGGCCTTCCATAACTGGGAATGTTTTTTTCCTGTAGCTGAATGTTGGGAAGGGAAGAGACTTTGAAAATCTCAAATGGCAAAAAAAAAAAAAAAAAAAAGAAAATCTCAAATGGCAAAGGCCTTCCATGATCAGGAATGTGTTTTCCTGCAGCTGAATGTTATGAAGGGAAGACGGTTTTAAAGTTCCAAATGGCAAGTGTAGAACTTTGGATTTTCTCTTTAAGGGGAGTTTCTCAGACATGTTCTTAAAAGCCATGAAAGTTGTAGTGCTTTTGAATAAACATAAAATGCTGACCTGCTTGTTAATTCTATCACAAATTATGATTTAGCACTGAGTCTACTGTTTAGTCTAAATTTTTTTTTTTTGAGACAGTGTCTCACTATGTAGTCCAACCTGACCTTCAACTCACTGTGTAGCCCAGGCTGGCCTCAAATGCGCTGAGACCTTCCTACCTCAGCCTCCCTTGTAATGGGTTTCATGTGTGTGCTACCATGCTCAGCCTAGGTTAGTCCTTTGTGTGAAGAGTGGCTGGCAAAGATTGTTTCCTACTCTGTAGGTTGTCTCTTCACTTTGTTGGTGGTTTCTTTTGCTGTGCAAATGAATGGAGCTTCAATGTATTGACTCTTTGCTCTTTTTTTCATTTTTATTATTATTTATCTCCCTTTTCTAGGGCCTGATGGCTGATAGGGCATGCTAAAGGCAAAAGGAAAGTTGCAGCTAATCTTAAAATTGAGACAAATCCATTATCAACTTGAGCCCATTTTAGCAAAAGTAAAACCCTTGAACCAGCGTCTGAGGAGACACCATTTGAGAACTTGTGGGGCAGTGAGCGCAGTGCCATGCAGGACTCTGCTCATTTCTAGTGTGCAGATGGAGTTGGAAGAGGATGAACTGAGAATCTTTTGGGACTCTTGTAGAATAATAATTGGAATTGTGTACTGACTGGGTGGACAAGAGATGATGGGGAGTTGGCGAGGGAGGTGGCAGCTCTCAAGATGTTCAAACCACATTTGATTAGGTGTTGAGGAAGTTTTTTAGCTTGGCAGTTCAGAGGTGTCTGTCTTCTCATTTTTTTGTATGTCACACTATTCTGTAATTTCAGTTCCCACAGAACTCTTCATTTCCTGAGTCTCGTGGCAACCCTGTGGGTCGATGGCCAGGTATTTAATGTCTGACAAGCCAGGAGTAGTCAGACTCAGACTGGTACACAAATGTGCTGCTGGTGTTTCTGTATGTAGGTGGGGCGTTCCATGTGTGCAGCAGAGAAGCACAGGCCTGTAAGCAAAACAAAAACAAAAGGATAAAATATAAAAGAATATTGTATAGTTCTAAAACTGCAGAAGGAAACTGCAGGTTTCTCAAAGGACCCTTTTTTCCCTTTAGTGCTTTATTCCCAGATTGAATGCAGGACCTTGCACATGTCAGGCAAGTGCTCTACCACTGAGCTACATTCTTGTCCCATTTTTATTTTTAATATCTCACTAAGTTGCACAGCTGGACCTCAGACTTAATATCCTCCTGCCTGAGTCTCTCACAAGTGGCTGGTATTATTGGCATGTGCCACTGCACTTGGCTAGGAGCCTGTGTTATAGATTGCAGTTGCTTGGATTCATAATTTGTGGCATTATAAGAATATTTTGAAATAAGAAAAAATCTATGGTGTGATCTTTTTAAATTCCAAAGTAATTACTTTTGGATGAACAGTGAAACTCTCAGCTGAGTCTCATTGTTTGCTCTGGTCGCTCATAGGTAACAAGGTGCTGCCACAGTGAGATGATATATGTTCTGTCCTGTTGGTTTATTGCAGTGAAATAATGGGACCCAAATTAGCCAGCTATTTTATAGTAAAGTGATAAAATATTTGTGGCCTATGTGCGTTTTTCCTTTGTAAACCATCTTAATGATTTTCTTTTTCTTCTTTTTTTTTTGGTACTGTAATTGTACTCAGGACCTCACGCTTGCCAGGGAGGTGCTGTGCTGCTGAGCTATATCCCAGCCGCCCATGATTTTCATTTGAAAAGGAATAGTTTTTAGGGTTTGGAATATTGTTAGTCAAGTACATATGTTGGTTTACTTTTAGAATTATTGGAAATAATTTTATGGAAACAACAACAACTCTGGGCAACGGGTCAGTTTATGATTTCTTTAAGTAGCTATGAGCTATTTAGAACAATAATGTTTGTGAGCTGGGTGTGGTAGTGCACGCCTGTAATCCCAGCACTTGGGAGGCTGAGACAGGAGGATCACTGAGACTTTGAGGCCAGCCTGAGCTACACAGTGAGTTCAAAGCCAGCCTGGACTATGTAGTAAGAACCTGTGTCAACAAACCAAAATAAATAAATAAATGATAGTGTTAATGTCAATAAATGTAATAGGCAATTCTAAATAAGAAAGCACATTTAAACTGACGAACCTGGAAAATGCTCTTCATTTTAGATTTTAGGTTTAAACTTGGTACCTCCTCAAAAGGGCAGGGATAACTGAACTTTCTAAAACACTTCTGGTGGCATCAGTTATAGGTTGGCTGGCTAAAAGTTTTTGTTTTTCTGTATTGTCATTTGTATTAACCAGTTGGCCTTCTTTCTTGATTTCTAGGCATTTGGGATTAATTAGCAGATCATACATGTTTGGCCATTTGTTTTGTTTAGGCACTGTCAATAGCTATATATATTTTTTAAATATTTTGTATTTTTGAGACAGGGTTTCACTGTGCAGTTCAGGCTGACCTTGAACTCACTTTGTAGTCTAGGATAGCTTTGAACTCCAAACAATCCTTTTGCCTCAGCCTCCTGAGTGCTGGGATTACAAGGTGTGTGCCATCATACCAGACTGTCAATAGCTATTTAAAGAGACTAGCACCTAGCCCTTCATAGCCTAGGGAATAAAAGCCCCTAAAACCTGAGGAATAGACACATTTACCTGTGGCAAATACAGTATTTACATTCCCTTGACATTGTTGAATTCAAGATGTAATTATAAATGCTTGGTAATGGTTTTGTTTCATTAAGTATAATACCTTTTATATACCTATCCCCACAGTTTTTGTTTGTGAAAATGTATAGATCTTAAGTGCTCTGTGCAACAAATTTTGCTAGTTGTATGAACCTTTGTAATCACCAGCTAAAAGAAACAGGACATTTTTACCTTCTAAGTTGCTCTTTCATGCTTACCTGCTAACTCCCTCTTTCCTGTAACTACTGTTTTGATTTCTATCATAGAATAGTTGCCTCTTCTAATATAGGAATAGAATTAACAATTTGTATTGTTTTATATCTACTTATGTTAAAAATAACATTTGAGATTTACGTAATATAATCTATTTAGACTTAATTGTAGCTGTTTTATTTTTTCTTTTGTCTTTTTTTTACTGAAGAATTTTGAAGTAAATTATGGATATTATGACATTTTTCCTTAAATATTTAGTATCTCTTAAGAGGACATTTTTTCACCATGCCATTATTATTGCCTATTATTATTAATGCCTAAATCACTAGTCATTCTGTGATACTGTGATAGCATGAGTTTTTAGTTTTTTATTAGTACATGTTTTCAGTAGATAATGATTACATTCATCATGGGGAGTTGGCACATGTACACAACACATCTGAGATAGTGTGTTTTATAGTGATAGTTGAGGATTAAACTTTTTCTCAAGATAATTAGAATTCTCAAGATAAATTTTGGTATTTCACAGGAACAGAAGAAAGCATCAGAAAAGAAGGCAGTTATGGTGTCTGAAATGAAAGGACAAGAAGAGAACATTCCCAAAGCTAAAAAAGTGGCCTCTGTCTCCTCAGAAACTAATGAGTCAAAGAGGAAACTTCCACTTGGTGCTTATGTTTCTTCTGCACATGTTGATTATGAGTCTTTTGAGGTTGGCACAGGACAGGTAAGTTTACATAGACTAGGGCTACATGTTTTATTTTGGAATCATATATCTTTATATTGGCTTGGCTTTGTATTTGGCTTGACTTTATATTCTTTAAATATTTATATAACATTTATTTATGGCTGAGCAGAGAAAATTGATTTTTTCTTTTTTGGTACTGGGAATAGAACTCAGGACCTTGTGCCTTCCAGGCAGCTATGCTGCTGAACTGTATCCCTGGCTTTTTTTTTTTTTTTTTTTCCAGACAGGATTTCACTATGTAGCCAGGCAGGTTGGCCTTGAACTCACAGTGATCCTACTGTCTCAGCCTCCCAAGTGCTGGGATTACAGGTGTGCACCACCCATGCCCAGCTGATTTTCTTTTAGTAAAATTTTATACATTTCATAATCTTTTTTTTTTTTTTTTTGATACCAGGGGTTGAACTCGCAACCTTGCGATTGCCAGGCAGGCACTTATACTGCTGAGATAAATCCCCGGCTACTTTTCATAAGCTTCAGAATAAGAGATTGGAATACAGAGAACATCTAGCTTTTGAAGTTGTTTTTAGTTTAGTTTTTCTACAAGTCATTATTTTGCAGCATTAGTCTTAGAATCATTAACAATAGAATTGTTGACAGAAAATTAGGTTCAGAACTTACCTAAATTTCTGTGTGAGAAATTTGCTGTATTCACTCAAGTTTTCTAATATTCACAATTCTTTCCTTGGGGAAAAATGCCTATAAAAATTAACCAGGTAGTTAATAATAACTACATTTAACAATATACTTTAAAATAGTTGTACCTCAGAGGCTAAGGAATATTACAATCTTTGTATTTATTTATTTATTTGTTTATTTATTTTTGAGACAGGGTCTCACTATGCAGTTCAGGCTGGCCTTGTGCTCACGTTATAACCCACGCTGATCTTGAACTTGCAACAATCCTTCTGCCTCAGCCTCCCAGGTGCTGGGATTACAGGCATGTGCCACCATGCTTGGCTTTTATCATTTTATTTTGATTTTTTTGTTTTTTGTTTTTTTTTGTACCAGGGATCAAACTGATGATCTCACATTTGCAAGCAGGTACTGTGTTGCTGAGCTATATCCCCAGCCCCTACACTCCTTTCAGACAGTGTTACTTTCTTTTTTTTGGTGGTACCGGGGATCAAACTCAAGACCTTGAGCTTTCCAGGCAGGTGCTTACGCCACTGAGCTAAATCCCCAAACTCTGTTGTTAATTTTTTTTTGACAGTGTTACTTTCAGCCTATTTATAGTTGTACATATGGTATAAGGATCCATTACCATAAAGTGGGTTCATGGAGGTTCAAAATGGAACTTGATATTTGATTTATCCTGTTCAAGTTTTTAAGCCAAATTCACTCTTAATGATTACATTTTGAAAATGTCTGTTTCAAACATGAACAAATTTCAACAGACTGATAAATAAAAGGCAATATATACGTCCAGCCCTTAACATCCTTTAGAAATATATGTATGTAGTAGCCTCTCAAACTTTATTCTAAAGAGAAAATTTGTTACATGAAAATAGATTTTTAATGTTCTTTTAATATTTCATTTATGTCTCTGATAACCATACAAGAAAATAAGTATCAAATTTTATTTCTTTTTCTTCCTTTTTTCTCTCCCTCCTTCCTTGTCTTCCTCCCTCCTTCCCTACCTTTCTCTTTTCCTTCTACTGGAGATTGAACCCAGGGCCTTGCACTTGCTTTGCCACCAAACTGCATCCCTGGTTGTTCCCCTGCCCCCTCTTTATTATTTTTAGTGACAGAATCTTGCTAAATTGTCCAAGCTGGCCTCAAACTTGGGATCTTCCAGCCTCAGCTTTTCAAACAGCTGGGATTACCAGCATGTACCATAATGCCTGGCTCACTTTATATTTCTTTGAACATTTAAGAGGTTAGATACTGTCTGTTAAGTTTTAAAGGTGCTTTTTTTGTTGTCAAGTGCTAACCTTGCCTGTTTCTATTGAATTTCTATTTTTACTGATTTTTTTTTCACTTTTTATGTACCAATTGAAATGTATACAAATATTTTAAAGAATGTAACAAATGGAAGGTAAACATAAAGACAGATTAAATAGAAAATTATACAGATACACTATTCTAGCATTGACTCAACAATACGTGCTGAAGCTATATTAATTTGGCACTATTCGATTTGTACTTCTAAGTAAATGAGGATTATAGTGATCATAGAGTGATATAAAAGGCAGTTCTCTAACAAGAGCTAATACTTCTCAATATATTGCACTAAACAAAGTTCCCTACTACATAAGGCAAAAACATGAAACTGAAGGGAAAATCATAGATCCACAAATATTACTGAAAGTATTTGACAGTTAAAGAAGGAACAATCTGTAATGGAACAGTTAAAATCAGCAACATCTTGCCTCTAGTCAAACATTATACAGAAACTGCAGAGTACACAGTCCCCTCAAAATCATGAGAAATAGTCACTCAGATAGACCATGTTCATAGCGATAATAAAGACCATAACATAGTCAAAGAAATAGAAATCCTGCAAAGTAAACTGTCATAGCATATTGGAGTGAAACCAGAAACAGACAGCCAAAACATACCTAGAATACAATAACTCTTTTTCTTTTTTTTCCTGTTACCTTTTATTTCTTCTTTATTCTTTTTTTTTTTGGCAGCACCAGGGATCAAACTCACAACCTCACACCTGTCAGGGCAGGCGATTAAGCCACTGAGCTGAACTCCCGGTCCTAGTTTTTAGAGGCAGGGTCGCACTATGTAGCTCAGGCTGGTCTTGCGCTCGCGTTGTAGCCCAAGCCAGCCTTGAACTCACAATGCTCCTCCTACCTCAGCCTCCCAAGTGCTGGGATTAAAGGCGTGCACTACCACATCCGACTCTCTTTATTCTTATATTAAGTTTTTCTTATAAGAGAAACCATGAAGTGTTTAAGGTTGTGTGTGTGATTTACTTTACTTAACATTATGGTTTCAAGGTGCATCCATTTTCTACAAATGCCTCAAGTTTATCCTTGTTTGTAGTAGAGTAGTACTCCATTGTGTATGAATACATTTTCTTTATCTATTCATCTCTTGATGGACAATAGGCTGTGTCTTAGTTACTTTTCGCTTGTTGCCAAGACAAAATACCTGATGCCCAAAGTTAGGGAAGGAAAGGTTTATTCTTACAGTTTCTCGGGAGTTTCAGTCCATTAGTTGGCTCCAAGATAGTGTGGCATGGCGGGCCTGCTGTTCATGGCGGCTGCAAGCCGCAAGCCGCACTGGTGAGAGAGACAGGAAGCAAGCAGAACAGGAAGAGAAAGCGAACAAGAGGAAGACCCGCCTTCCCTTACACTGTATGTCAGCTCCACCCCTGGGTAGGCACAGCGCTCACATTGTCAATCAACAAACCAATAACTAACCAATAACTCAGCCCCATCAAAATTATATGAGGACTTGGGGGGACATAGCATACCCCATACAGGCTGTTTCCAAGATTTAGCTGTTATTAATTGTGCTGCTAAAAACATGAGTGTGTATACTTTACCGTGGTATGATGTCTTTAACTTTTTTGGCAGTATACCTAGAAGAAGAATAGCTGGGTCATATGGAATTTCTGTGTTCTTTTTTGTTTGTTTGTTTATGTGATGAATTACATTGATTATTATTTTTATTAAGACATTTTTTATATTATTGCGATTATCCCTTGCTTTATATATTTCAGATTTTTTTTCCTGTTTGTAATTTTCTCCCCCCCCTTTTTTGTGGTGGAATAAAACTATTGATTTGCAACTATAAGGGTAAACCTAGGGATGTGAAGTCTTCACTGTTTGTAGGCAGCCCAGTTAGTATAGTAGAAGGAATGTTGGATTTGGAATTAGAAATGTTGTGTCTTAATTCCTCGTTTTCTCACTGGCCATGTAGTTTTAGGTAAGTCATTTTACCTCTCTGAGCTTTACTGTCTTCATCTGAGAAGTGGGCATGATGAGTTTTGCTTTATGCCTCTCTTTTGGTAGACCAGTCCAGCATGTAGATTATGCCATTTATTATTATTTGCTCTCAAGACTCTAAAATGACAGACATTTTTCTGCCATTGAGGAAAAAAATGAGATCTGCAAATTAGAGAACTATGCAAGTGGTCTTTCTTAAGACCATTTCCAAGCTATTCAAAATGAACTGTTTCAGGACGGATCATTTTACTGATGGAAAGAAACTTGCATTAGCTACCAAAGATGGAAGTTATAATAAAAATAGTACATATGAATTGCCTAAAGGTCTGCCAGGCTCTGTGCTAAGCCCTTATGTGGATTCAGTTAATTTTTTCCTCTACCTTGAGTTTGGTATTATTATAATTTCTCATTTTATAGACGAGGAAACTGAGGGAGAGGTGAGAAAGGTTAAGAAACTTGCACAAGGACACACCGTGAGCATGGGGTAGATTTAAACAAGATGACTTCAGATTCTGCAGTTCTAACCAAAAGTTTATAACCACATAAATATAACAATACTTGCACACTATATTTGTTATAGTAGACAGTGAGTAAAAATATAGTCAGGATGTACTAACTTGTGAAGATTTTTAAAGAGAAATGTTTTTTAGTCCTTTAGCTAGCAACAGCTATCTACAAAGGCCATCATCTATGTTTGAATGCTTATAAGTATAGGCCCAAGAATATTTGAAGACACTAGTTACTGTGGCACATACTTGTAATCCCAGATACACAGAGGCTGAGGCAAGAGGATCACAAGTTAAGCTCAGCTTGAACAATTTAGCAATATCCAGTCTCAAAATAAAAAATAAAGCGTAGAGATGTAGCTCAGTGGTAGAGTGCCTGTGGATTTAATCTCTTAGTATCTCTCCTCACCCTTCTGCCAAAAAAACAAAATAAAACAAAACAAAACAGCCATAACATAAACAAACAAAAAACTTGAAAATTCCTAAGAACATTGTACTTTGGGCTGTTGAAATGATCATTTTTTTTTGTTGGTATTTGGTTCTTTCTAGGTTTCTGTTGTTCACAACTCATTAGACTTTGAACCAGAGGTTTTCTTTGCTTTGGGATCTCCAATTGGTATGTTTCTCACCATTCGAGGAGTGGATAGAATAGATGAGAACTATAGGCTCCCTACTTGTAAAGGATTCTTCAATATATATCATCCGGTGAGTGAATTAAATTGACTTTCTGTTTTGAAGATGAAGAACCTGTCCATTTTATCTGAATAGATTCTCAGATTCTTACTTCTTGGGAATTAATACTGATCCTGATTTTGTAAGGCTCAGCTCTCTTCCCAAGAGATATGGTCCCTTACTTTCCAGTAAACTTTTCTCTACAAAGTTGTTATTCAAAGAAATAGTTTCGTTGCTTTGCTTGCACAGCAGTTTTACCACAAACTTGCAAATGTACAATTGCCAATACTTGAATAATAGAAAAAAGCCAAACTCTGGTTTGTTGGTTATCTATTTTTCTTACCCAACTAAGGCATATAACTCAAAGCAGCTTTGCATCAATTTCTGTTTCTCTATTTACAGCTTGACCCAGTGGCATATAGATTAGAACCTATGATTGTTCCAGATTTAGACCTAAAAGCAGTTCTTATTCCACATCACAAAGGCAGAAAAAGACTTCATTTAGGTAAGAAATGAATATAAAACTTGTTTTCTTCCTGTCATTTTGTAATATGTAATGAATTGTGAAAATTTAATAATAAATTCTTATAAAACTAACATTTAAGTGCCTACTATATTCAGGACTTTTTTATTTTTAGTAAGGATTTGGAGGAGCTATAAAGTTATGAATGAATTCTGTCTCTTTGATGGCATTGTAATTGTAAAGTTAATTAGAAATGGGGCTGGGAGGGAGTTGGTAATAAGGTGATAGGTTATGTAATTAGATTTTGATAGTCTGGTTATAGTTTTTGAGATTGGGAAAAAGAGTAACATTTCAATTAATTATCCAAACTATCAAGAAATAGATTTGATGTTGTCTAAACCAAGTGAGTTTCATTTTCTTTCTAATTAGACAAATTTTTCTTATTAAAAAAGTACATTAAATGGGATTGGCAATGCAGCTCAGTGGTAGAATATGCTTAGGCTCTGGGTTTGGTTCATCAGCACCCCTTTGCCCCCACAAATCATTCAGTATGGACTGATAATTTCAAGTGGGGTTTAGATTTTGATTTTGTCTGTTAATGGCATATATAACTTACCCTTAGGCTTAAAAGTTTGGGTGGAGGGATGGGTATATAAAGAGAAGAAATAATATTGTCTTTTAAATAATATTGTTTGTATTTTGAGACAGGGTCTTGCTATGTAGTTCAGGTTTCCCTTGAACCCACTATGTAGCCTAGGTTGGCCTCGAACTCATGGTGGTCCTCCTGCCCCAGCCTCTTGAGTGCTGGGATTGCAGACATGTGACACCATCCCCATTTTATGCCTTCTCATTTAAAAGTATGCTTTTTGTTTGTTTCTCTACAAAATATTAACTCGTTGAAAGTTAAAATGAGAAATTTGAGAGTCATGTGTTGGTGTATTTGCCTGCACTCTGGAGGCTGGGGTAGGAGAATTGCAGGTTTATACACAGCTAGATCAAGGTCAGTTTGGGCAACATATCAAGAGCTTGTCATAGAAAACAAAGCAAGTTGGGTAAGGTGGTGCACACCTATAATCATAGCACTTGGTTAGCAGAGGCTGCAGGCCAGCCTGGGCAACATATCAAGACCTTGTCATAGAAAACAAAGGAAGTTGGGTAAGGTGGTGCACACCTATAATCATAGCACTTGGTTAGCAGAGGCTGCAGGCCAGCCTGGACCACACGGTTAGACCCTGTCTCAAAAAACAAAACAAACAAATTAAAAAGAAAGAAAAAGCAAAAAGAAATTTGATAACCCAAAGACTTTGAGTTCAAATGTGATTATTACACAAGAGAAGTAATGAAAGTACAGGGGTTTCCTTGTTTCTAAATTGGAGGTTTAAATTGTGGTTGTATCAGAATCTTAAATTCTCAAAACTGTTTCACTATTACATGGTATAAAAGCAGTGATTTTTAGTCTTGTTCACTCATTTCTTAAACTTTTAGTGAAAAAGTATAGGAATATGTTTATGTTTTTATGGCATTTGATTATTTTTTGAGAGAGAATTTATAGGTTTAAATTGGATCAAATCAGTAATTTTTTTTTTTAAACTGGGAATCGAACTCATGACTTCTCATTTGCTAGGCAGGCTGAGCCACTGAACTAAACCTCCAGCCAAATTAGTAATTTTTAACAAATAGAATAAAATACTTCATGGCATTTGTCCATATTGAAGATGGTTGACTGAGACACTCCAAATATTTGGCATTGGAGGAAGGAGAGATCCTAACCTGTCTGAGAGGAATGTTAACTTTTCATTTCAGTGATGTAGAATTTTACCAGTGACTTGGTGTGTCATTTTAATCTCTTTAGAGTTGAAAGAAAGTCTCTCTCGTATGGGGTCTGATTTGAAGCAGGGTTTTATTAGCTCTCTGAAAAGTGCTTGGCAGACGCTGAATGAGTTTGCTCGTGCTCATACTTCTTCGACTCAGTTGCAAGAAGAATTGGAGAAAGTTGCCAATCAAATCAAAGAGGAAGAAGAAAAGCAAGTAGTTGAAGGTAAATTTGACATTTGAGACATTTTCTAGTACAAATGTTATGCATGAGCATAACAATTGTAAATTATTTAATGATGCTTTTCCTTTCCAGTTCTTTTTGTGAATTTGTGTAAGTTCTTTATATAAAGGGAAATCTGTAATGATAGATTATAATTTTAGATACACTTCAAAATCTGTTTAATCCTTTGTTAACTAGGTTTTTTTCCTGATAGTTACTGAACTTTTTATTGTATTTTAAAATTTTGCTGTGATTCTTAAGACCTGAGTGGAATATCAGAGTTGAGAACTAAGTTTGTATTCAGGCATTTTAAAGACTATGAGATGTTACTGTTCTGATACTATTCTTTTGTGTCCTTGTAGACTTTATGTGCCATGATGTTTTGACTTTCAAATTTTGTTTTCTTTCTTTCTACAATACTCTCTCACCCTTTATCTTCACAACTTCTGTCAGCTGTTGGCTCTTTCTCCTCTCTCTCTCAGAGAACCAGTCCCTCTTCCCCTGTTCTTTGGAGGAATGGGGAGTGAGCCTGGTAGCTCCCTACTTGCTACGTGTGTCAAGCGATATTCTGATTGAGCCCAGAAAGTCAGCTAAAGTCAATGGATAATGATTAAGTGATTGACTTTGCTATTGAAATGGTTTAAATTCTAGCAGAAAAGATTGTGGAAAGTCCAGATTTTTCCAAGGATGAGGACTACTTAGGAAAGGTTGGAATGTTAAATGGAGGCCGCCGAATTGATTACGTTCTTCAAGAAAAGCCAATAGAGAGTTTTAATGAATATCTTTTCGCTCTTCAGAGTCACTTATGCTATTGGTAAGTATTCTTCACTTTGATAATATTTAAGTGGGCTTTGGGTGTGAGTACATACAGCACTCTGGTTTTAATAATTCATCATTTGTTAGGGGTTATTAATAATTTGAACTCATATATTTAAAAATCATGATTTTTCCCTTAGTTTTTTTAAAAAATTCAAAATAGAGATAGGAAGGGAATTAGTTTGCTATATACATTTCTGACTTGTTATAGTCTTTATAAATCTGCATATAATTTGAATTAGCCACAAGATGGCAGTATGTCATCTGCCTTTGACCAAGACCCTTAGTACTTGCTCAGTGTTTTTGTAGGTAGGTCTTTCACAGTGGGAGTGGCAGGGACTTTGAAAAGCCATTCTTCTATATGCCTTTTTCACTAAGAATTGCAGCACTGTTTTACAGCTTATTGGTTTGTATTTGTGTGGATTTTAAGGACAACTCTGAGATCATAGTGCTCTGCCATCACTTGCCATTCTTTTTTAATTTTTTTATTTTTTATTTTTAAGTTTTTTGAGACAGGGTTTTACCATGTAGTTCAGGCTGGCCTTGAACTCACTATGCTGCCCAGGCTGGCCTCAGACTCATGGCATTCTTCCTGTCTTAGCCTCTTAAATAGTGGGATTACAGGCATGTGTCACCATGCCTGGCCTGTTTGCCATTCTTAGAATTGAATAGAATAGCAGAGTTTTTGTTTTTGTTTTTGTACCAGGGATCAAACTCACAACCTTGCGCTTGCCAGGCAGGTGCTTACACCATGGAGCTAGATCTATAAGCTAGTTTCTATAAGTGTCTCTTAAATAAAGGTGCTTTTCTTTTTGACAGGGAATCTGAAGATACTGCCCTATTACTACTTAAAGAAATTTATCGAACAATGAACATTAGTCCAGAGCAGCCCCAGCATTGATCAGACTTCCTTTTTACTGTGTGAGTTTATTTTTATTTATATGTTTGCATTTTGAGGTCTCATACATGGAGTTGATATTGACTTCAATGTTCTGTTTCCTCTGAGGTGTTTTTCTTAGCTGATGTTTAAATTCATAATAGAGACCATAAGAAAGTGAGTTGGTTCACAATATTTATTTCAGACTTATTGCCTTGTTTCCAAATCTGTGTGGAATTTGAATTCTTTCATTGTTAGTTTCAGAATTTTTCATTTTTAATTTCTTTTAAAAATAGGTATTCCCAGGAATTCACTTAGCTGTAGATCCCAGAACCCATTTCATAAGGTTCATTTTTTTTTTTTTTTTTTTTTTTTTTGCAGCACCGGGGATTGAACTCATAACCTCGCGCCTGCCAGGGCAGGCGCTTAAGCCACTGAGCCAAACTCCCAGCCCTAGTTTTTTGAGGCAGGGTCGCACTATGTAGCTCAGGCTGGCCTTGCGCTTGCGTTGTAACCCAAGCCGGCCTCGAACTCACAACGCTCCGCCTACCTCAGCCTCCCGAGTGCTGGGATTAAAGGCGTGCGCCACCACGCCTGGCTTCATAAGGTTCATTTAAGAGGTTCATTTTTCTTCTGTAATGGGGAAGGGTTTCTCTGTTGAATGCCACCAAACACCCAGATTGCTGGCATCTTTCTGCCTCTATGTTGGCTCTTGCTGTCTCATGGCTGCAAGATTCTTCTGTAATTCCACACATCATGTCTATATTCACAGCATGAAAAAGGTGGGAAAAAGGGCAGTATTTGTTATGCTTGTTCAGAAGTTCACTCATATCTATTGACTAGTTCTATGTTCTCTTCCCCCATGAGTCTGTGTGAGTAATTGTAAAGGAGATATTGTCAGTGTTCCCAGTCCTCATAGAAGGAATAGAGAAAAGTGGTAAGTCTGTGATGAGTTAGTCAACCTGCAAGTTGGCCACCATGTCGTGTGTTCTAACTCTCCTCCTGAGATACTAGATACCTGTTTTTTCTCACTACATTATGTCTTTACTTAAAAAAATTCGTAGTGTGGTTTTTTTTTTTAATTAGAAATTTTAAAGCCTTTAGCCAGGTGTGGTGGTGCACACCTTTGATCCCAGCACTCAGGAGGCTGAGATAGGAGGATCATTGTGGGTTCAAGACCAGCCTGGGCTACAAAGTGAGTTCAAGGCCAGCCTGAATTGCATAGTGAGACCCTGTCTCAAAAAAATAGGGCCGGGGATCTAGCTCCATGGTGTAAGCACCTGCCTGGCAAGCGCAAGGTTGTGAGTTTGATCCCTGGTACAAAAACAAAAACAAAAACAAAAACAAATTAAAGCCTTTGAAAGAGTGAAATACAAAGTATTGAGTTCTGCATTGAAAAATAAAAGTTCCTAACGCATTTCGGTTTTCTTATGGTTAATGATAAGTGAAGATGCTCATTAACCTGCACCTTCTCATTTTAGAGAAGTAACGACTTTCAGTGGGGTTCCCTTAGAGCAACTTTTTAATTCAAGCAAATGGTCATACAGAGGACATCATTGGTGATCTTGACTGAGAAGCTGTTTTAATGTCGTAGCAGGGATCAGAGTGAATAGCAGGATCAGAGTGGTTGAGGTGAAGTGCGTGATCACTGGCGAAGGAGCTTTGCTCTGAAGTGTAATAGAAGTAAGATAGAGAGGGACAGTGATGTTAAAGTGTGTTTGCAGTGGGAATGATCACTGTTGAGGAAAAATTACTAATATGGGGGTGAAAGGGGATGATTGTTGGAGGAAATATTTAAAACTGCAGTGGGGCATGAGATATGAAGCCAGGGTAAGGCGGAGAGTTGAAGCTGAGGGAAGAAGCAGGGGTGCATCTTCTTGTATCTTGGAGAAGGGTAGGGGGTATGAATACAGTTTCACATGGCTTTCTCTCTGAAGTGTGTAGGGAGGTCATCAGCGGAGTATGAGGTCACCAGTGGAGGTCTTGTGGGAGATTAGAGAGAGAGTAACAGAGCAATACTCGTCTCAGTGTGGGAAAGGGGAATTTACCAGCCAAGTGTAATAGAAGTATATCACAGGCTTGAATATCCATGTGACATTCTGATCATAAATTTGAAGTGAATACACATTATCTTACCTTTCTCTGGCTATATTTTGCTACTTGGATGAAGTTTAGAGTAAGCAGATATTTGGATTTACCAGGGCTAGGGTTTTTCCAGGTAAGCAGGGCAGGAAGAGAAAGACTAGAGAGGTAGAGAAGATGAAGGATCCAACAAGTGAGGGTGGGAGGCTTTGGTTAGAGAATGGTGTGTTTGGAGTGGGGGTTGCTAAACCTATTTAGCTCATGGTCCTGTGAGGGGGTTGGTGGGTGCTCTTGTACTTTGTGAAATAAATGTTCTGTGTATTGAAAGCAATTTTTTTTTTAAGACAGTCTTAAAACAGTGTTTCATACCAAGACCTTAGAAAATACTACAGAAAAGAATTAAGAAGCAGCAAAAATCACCCATAATCTTACCAACCAAACATGCTAGAAGTTAATCCTTTCACATTATTTTCCAAAGCTAAACATTTAAAAATTGATTGAGTGATTAATTGATTGATACTGGTGATTCAACCTAGGACTTTCACAGTGAGCTGTGTCTCCAGCCCTATTTTGTCTATTATTTTGTGATAGGGTCTTATTAAATGACTAAGTTGCTCAAGCTATGCTTGAATTGTGATCCTCCTTCTTTAGACTCCCAGAATGCTGGGATTATAGGCATGCATCATCACACCCAGTTTGTTTGCTATTTTGTAGCCTGTTTTTTTTCCCTTAATATATGGTATTATTTTCTTGTATCTGCCTATAATGTTTATGTGTGTGTGAGGGTATTGACAATTCTTTTTTTTTTTTTTAATGAATGGTTTCTATATACACTTGGGTCAACTTTTTAAAGTGGTAGAGTGAAGAATAGCTTCCCTGCTCAGAGGTAATGAATGTCTAAGTTTTGTGTATGCTTCCAGACATCTGCTTACACACATATACACACAATTTTTTCATTTCTAAAAGAAAAATGATATAAAAATTATTTAACTGTTCTTACCTTTGTGTCTTGGAGATTGTTTCATATCCATCCATCCATGAATCCATGCTTCCATTTTTATAGACATGCATCCAGCCACCTGTTCATCCAGTATTTTTTGAGTGCTTTACTAAGTCCTAGGTGTTAGGGTTCACAGCACTGGACAAAAATCTCTGCCCTCAAGGGCCTTAATTCCTCTAGGGAAGACAGACAGTAAAAAAACTGTTTTGAGTGAGAAACATCCGCTCTGATGAAGTACCATTTGAGTAAGTGAGCCAGGTGAGTATCCTTTCAGGTAGAGAATCCATCGATTGTTGCACACTAATTTGTTTAAACAGTCCCCTATTGATGAGAATTTAGGTTATTCTAATCTTTTATTAGTATAAGTAATAATACTTCCATGATATATTTGAATAGTTGCATTAAATTGCATTTTATAGCTTTATTATTTATCCCCCATTAGTGGTGTTAGGTGATTTCCCAGATTTTCATTATCATACCATAATTCTGACATGTAGTTTTGTATACTTCTTGAATATCTCTGTTTGCTTGGGATAAATTCCTAGAAGTAGCATTTTTAGATCTAAGAATATTTATTGGTTTTTTTTTTTTTTTTTTTTTTTTTTTTTTTTTTTTTTTTTTTTTTTTTTTTTTTTTTTTTTTTTTTGTACTGAGAATTGAACTCACAGCCTTGCGCTTGCCAGGCAGGCACTTAGGCCACTGAGCTAAATCCCCAGCCCTATTTTTTGAGATAGGGCCTCACTATTCAGTTCAAGCTGGCCTTGAACTCACTTTGTAATCCAGGCTGGTCTTGAACTCACAAGGATCCGCCTGCCTCAGCCTCCCAAGTGCTGGGATCAAAGGTGTGTGCCACCATGCCCGGCTATTGTTGTTTCTTGATATGGTCTCATGTAGTGCTGGCTGACCTCGAACGAATGATCTAGCCTCAGCCTCCCCAGTGCTAAGATTACAGCATGTGCCACTGTGTCTGGGAGAATGTTGCACACTTTGAAAGGTTTTTTAATTCATACTTACTGCTAATTGCATTCCAGAAAGTTGTTGAATTTTTGTATCTAGTGTCAATATGTAAGTGCCTGTTTTTCTGCACTCTTGCCAACACTGGGTATTACTACTGTATTTTTTTAATATTGTCTATTTGATAGTAAGAAATTATGTCATCATTTTTATTTACATTTCTATCACTAGTGAAGTTGCACATTTTTGGTGTATTTAACTGCCTATTGTATTTCTTTTTGCCTCTTCTGTTTTTTTTTTTTTTCCTGCACCGGGAATCAAACTTACAACTTAGTGCCTGCCAGACAGACGCTTAAGCCATTGAGCCAAACTCCTGGCTTTTTGCCTCTTTTTGAACTTTATGCATTTTTCTGGAGGCGTGGGTTAGTGTCCTCTTATTTCTTAGAGATTTGTAGTTATGCTTTTTTAAGGGAATTAACTTTCAATCCTTGCAACTGTGTTTTCCAGTTTGATATTTACCTTTAATTTTTCTTTATGCTTTTGATGCTTATTGGAGATAGGTGGGTAGCATGTCTTAAAATACATAACATATATAGTTTTAATTTTAATTATATATTTATATTATTTATGATGTTTTCATTTACTTTATAGTTTAAAAGAAATGGACTTAACTATTTTTATTAAGTAGTCATTTTTGCCTGTGCCATGTATTAAATACTCTTTTGTCATTGATTTGATGTTTTTATCTTTTGCCCAGTATTTGTTTTCTGAGCTTTCCTTTCTTTTTCCTTACCCTGCTGAGGATCAACCCCAAAATCACATCCATGTGGAATAGTTCACTATACCATTGAATTAGAGCCCCATCCTGGTTTTGGAGACTTTCTGATTTCTTCTGTCAACTTATCTTTCATTTCAAGTCATGTATTTTTCACATTTTAGCCTAAGTTTGGAATGCTCTTAACATCAGCTGTTGGCTGCAGATTGAGCCCAGAGAACATGCATTGTCTTCTCCCAGACACTGGAGGGCACTACCCACTTGTGTGTGCTTAAGCTGATTTTTCTGCTGGGAGTGTGAACTGAGAACACAAAATGCACAAGCTGAGCAGGCTGAATGTACCATTTGGTTATCCAGGAATTTTTTTGTTTTTTTTTTTTTGTCTTCCCACTGTCAAGGCAGAGCTATGTAGGCTTCTTCACCATCCTTTCTGAATGTAGGGTTTTTCCTCTACCCCTCATTACGGCTGCAGCCATTTTGACATCCCTACTTCTTTGAGGAGGGTCTTTGACTCTTTTTGTGATCCCTTTTCTGAGCATCTTTGTTTACATGTGATGTTTTAATAATTATAATTTTATACTTTTTCATGCCTGGCAGTTCTTAGTATACAATGACTATTATCTCAAATTAATTTTGAAATGGTGTAAGTTTCCGTGACTGTCCCCCCACATAACAAAACCCAAACAATGGCAACCCTAGGATTTTGATGTTACCTAATTTCATTGTATCCTAATATGAAAAACTCATGGCCTTTTATTTCACATGTGACTTGTTCACAGTAATAGTTTTATTTTCTCTTACACTTAATCTTTAAAATCTTGGTTAGAATTTAAGCTTCTAATATAATACTAATACCACAAAATAATTAAAAATATGCTTGGTTCATTCATAGATGAATTTGACTGAATTATACTCTTACGCTTTTTGAATTATTCTTTAAAAATTAACCTGACAGATAACTAATTTAAAATTTTATCTTTTATTTTCCATACTTGCTTCATTACAGAGATTATTGAGCTCCTTAATTGCAGTGAATGCACCGTGTTGCATTCTTACTCCAGAAAGTTTTATGCTTACATGCTGCAGTATTTGTTTGTAAGATTGAGCACTTCTACTGAAACAGTGGCTTATTATTATATTACTACTGTAAGTTTATAAAGTTTACTGAGATTTTTTTTTTTTTTTCTTTTTAAGACTTGTCTTCAAAGAAAGTCCCAGTATAAATTACATCAATGGAAGAATCCTCAGAGGATATTTCCAGTTTGCTCTTGTGATGGACGACAGGAAAGCAATTCATCAACAGTTGTTTAGATACAAATCTCAGATGTAGGAAATCATTTAAAAGAAAATACACAGAGTAAATAGACAATTAAAAAAATCAGTACTACATTTGGACAGTGTAGATGAGAAGATGCAATTATAAAAATAATGCAATGAAAATTCCTCAGATTTGTGTGGTTGTATAGTTGTCAAAGTTGAGTGTGACCTCAATGAAGAAATATTCGTAGCATGCAATGGTTACTTCTGTCACTTAAGAACTATTGTCTGTGGACTATTAAACTTACTTTTTTTAAATTAATGCAGTATGTTCTTCTTTTTTCTGTATAGATTTCTAGAGAAGCTATTAATAACATGATTTTTATAAACTTACGTTGTACTTTAAATGTGAGTTATAGCTCAGAGCTGCCTTGATGCAGGGTCATTTCTGTGTGTGAAGAGGAAGGAGCCAAGATCACTTAAGTTCCAATCTGGATCTGAGGTTTTATAAAACCTTAGTTCCACTTCCGAGAGCCCAGATGTGGAAGGGGGTGATGTGCTCATTCCTTTTTCAGAATTCTGTGAGGAGCTCTCCTAGCATGCCACCTCCAGCAGGAGAAGGAGCACATTATAGGTTTTTGTTCTGTCACCTAAGGTGGTTGTGCAGTTGGCTCATTGCTGATGGTCCAGTTAATGTGAGAACCAAAATGGAGATTTTGTTTTTTGATTTAATTTCATTTATACCAAAGTGCTTGAAAGTATGATATGTAGTGCTTCTAGACTGTAAAGCTCCTTCATGAAAAGACTGCTCTGCAATGTTTCATTTTGTTTTACTATAAAGTCAAGTTATCTGAATATTTTCCTAACACTATGTGGGAATTCTGATTTTCTTTTGTTATGTAGCAGAAACGTTTTACGTTGTTTATATAGTTCTCATGGAACATGGAATTTTTTGAAAGCAACGTGATATACATTTTTTGTGTATATATTCTGGTTGGTGTGAATAAAATAGTAAATCAATGCATTTGTGAAGTAACAAACTTCTGAATCACTTATGTCTTCCTTAAAAGTATTCCTATGAATTAAGTGTTCATTCCTTTTGCATTGTGAGTAGCTGCCATGTAGTTAGCACATTAGTAAGCATTTGCTTCTAATAATAGGACAGTAAGATTTTAGAGCTGCAATTGATCCCAGACAACATATATTTGAACCACTTCATTTTGTGGCTAAGGACACAATACAAAAGGCCTTTTCCAGTTGGTAAGTAGTAGATCTGGGCTGGAAAATGTTTTTCTTGACTCTTTTGGCCTTCATTTCTCTATACTGGGACAATTACTTTTTACTTCATTTCCCAAAACTAATGAAATGATGAAGAATGGTTACTTATGTATATTTTAATAAAATCTAGTTTAATTTTTCAACTTATAATGAGTTTTGTTTGTATGATTCTGCCTGTGTCCTTTGAGTAAGAGACAGTGGAGAAGGGATACTTGGACCAGTGTCCATGAAGAAATATATAACAGCTGAATGTCCAGGTTCTTGCCATTTCATTTTAATATTGAGGAAACATAAAATAGAACTTTTTGGTGACTGCCTGTGGACATATTTTTCCATCACTACTGTCTGGTGTTTTCTTTTCTTGCAGTACTAAGGGTTGAACCCAGGCTACATGCCCAGCCCTTTTTATTTTTTATTATGAGAAGGCTCTTGCTAAGTTGCCCAGACTACCCTCACACTTGGAATTCTGCTGTCTCAGGGCAATTTAGGAAGATGGTGATTTAAGATCTTGTCTCAAAATTAATAGGGCTGGGGATGTGTTTGTGCAAAGGCTGTGGGTTCTATTCCCTGTGTTGCAAACAACAAAACCAGTCAAACCAAAAACCCTCCCAGTATGTCTCCTGAAGGCAGAGTCTGTATTGATGTCCTGTTCATTGTTATCCCTCCTACTACACCTAGCACAGAGTCTTGCCACAGAGTATGCCACTTTCCAAGTATTTATTGAATAAGGGACTTTAGAAAGTTAAAACCAAACTGCCAACATACCCTAAAGTTGTTTTTAGAATGTTAAAACCATAATTTAGCACTTGGAAGGACCGTGTAGATTTGGTGGTTTGCCAACTTTTAAAAGGCAGCAGATCCCTTTCTCAAATGCAAGTATTTTCAAGTTTCAGTCCATAAATAAGAGTGCAGCTGCTGAGTAAAGCCTGATTCTTTTTCTTTTTTTTTTTTTTTTTTTTTTTTTTTTTTTTTTTTT